>JAZKLR010000245.1:0-289637 GCA_037103525.1 Ganaspis brasiliensis | reverse complement strand
GTTCTACAAAGTTACGGTTCAACTACATATTTACTTTAATTTAACCACTAATTTTTGACGACATAAAACTAATTTAATTAACTATATAAAAATGGCAAGATCAACAAAAAAGTAGTTTCTTTTATACTACTTTCCGGTCAATTACACAGCGGTAATTAAATTTCTCAACTAAATTTTTTTCAGTATGCAGTGTTGAAAATTTCTATTAAAATTATGAATCTTATAACATCCTAAATTTTTCCACATTACTTTTGACTTACAGCGGATCAAACAATTTATTTTTCTACAAAAATAGTGTCGGTGAATGTACGTGAATCTATATGCATGATATTTTGCAAGAAGCTTGTACCATGTTAGGTCGAAAGCAGTATGGACCAGTGCACACATAAAACATCAACGGTAATATGAAACAGGGGTTCAAAGGCGCCGCCAGAACAAGGTATCTAATTACTTGTTTCCTACTATAGTCGGGTGAAAATTTACATACTGTTTGTTCAACTACCTTTAGAGTCTAGCTTGTAGATTAAAGATATTTACTCAGCTATCAAGAAATGATTTTTAAACTATAGCAAAGTTAGGCGCATGAGCGCGTGTTTTACCTGTTATTCTTTGTTCTCTATAATAATTAGATAGACTATCATTTTGCTAACTAAGTTTAAATTAGAAAATCAGGAATACTATGTATAACACGTTTTACAAAGGTGATTTCATTTTTTCTGATAAAAAAACGAAAACAGAAACCTTTTATTTATTTCTTCAAACAAGATCTTTTTGCTTTAAGAACGTTGGAACCGGAAAGCTGAAAGTGGCGTAGAAACACTTATTCCTCCTTTGCTCGAAAATTTCCCTTATATGAATTTTTTAAAAACACTAGACACTTTTTCAAAAAAAGGGATATGGTAGACAAAGGAATTTGAGATAAGGAATTTTTTGAACATTTGTCTTATGCAAACAAATGGGCCTACGAGCGTCAAAATTAACTTCCGTTTTGACATTGCAAGATTTTCCGTAAAAGATAGCCGCCGCCATCTCACTTTAGGCCCATGTCACGTAGCCACCCTATCAAAAAAATCCACGAGTGGATTTTGGACTTTAAAAATATTCTTCTTTCTATAAAAAATGCAAAAGAAATTTAAACTTTAAAATTGTTTTCCTATCGTTCAAAAAGGCACGTCGAATTTGAACTTAAAAAATTTTTTTCTGTCGATGTAAAAGGCACGTGGAATTTGGACTTTAAAATTTTTTTCCTATCAATCAAAAAGGCACGTGGAATTAAGACTTTGAAAATTTTTTTCTGTCGATCAAAATGGCATGTGGAATTTGGACTTTAAAAACTTTTTTCAGTCGATCAAACAGGCACCTGGAATTATAATTTAAAATTTTTTTCCTATCGATCAAAAGGGCACGTGGAATTATAATTTCAAAATTTTTTCCTGTCGATGAAAAAGGCACATGGAATTTGGACTAAAAACTTTTTTCTGTCGATAAAAAAGGCACGTGGAATTTGAACTTTAAAAATTTTTTCCTGTCGATGAAAAAGGCACCTGGAATTTGGACTTTAAAAACTTTTTTCTGTCGATCAAAAAGGAACGTGGAATTATAATTTCAAAATTTTTTCCTGTCGATGAAAAAGGCACATGGAATTTGGACTAAAAACTTCTTTCTGTCGATCAAAAAGGCACGTGAAATTTGAAATTTAAAAATTTTTTCCTGTCGATGAAAAAGGCACGTGGAATTTGGACTAAAAACTTTTTTCTGTCGATCAAAAAGGCATGTGGAATTATAAATTTAAAAATTTTTTCCTGCCCATGAATAAGGCACTTGGAATTTGCAATTTGAAAATTTTTTCCTATTGATCAAAAAGGCACGTGGAATTTGGACTTTAAAAATTGTCTTCAGTCGATCAAAAAGGCACGTGGAATTTGAAATTTAAAAATTTTTTCCTGTCGATGAAAAAGGCACGTGGAATTTGGATTAAAAACTTTTTCCTGTCGATCAAAAAGGCATGTGAAATTATAAATTTAAAAATTTTTTCCTGTCGATGAATCAGGCACTTGGAATTTGAAATTTAAAATTGTTTTCCTGTCGATCAAAAAGGCACGTGGAATTTGGACTTTAAAAATTTTTTCCTGTCGATGATAAAGGCACGTGAAATTTGGACTAAAAACATTTTTCTGTCGATCAAAAAGGCACGTGGAATTTGGACCTTAAAATTTTTTTCCTATCAATCAAAAAGGCACGTGGAATTTGGACTTTAAAACTTTTTTGCTGTCGATGAAAAAGGCACGTCGAAGTTGGACTTTAAAAATTTTTTTCTGGCGATCAATAAGGCACGTGGAATTTGGACTTTAAAAATTGTTTTCTGTCGATCAAAAAGGCACGTGGAATTTGGACTTTAAAAACTTTTTTCTGTCGATCAATAAGGCACGTGGAATTTGGACTTTAAAAATTGTTTTCTGTCCATCAAAAAGGCACGTGGAATTTGGACCTTAAAATTTTTTTCCTATCAATCAAAAAGGCACGTGGAATTTGGACTTTAAAAATTTTTTCCTGTCGATGAAAAAGGCACGTGGAATTTGGACTTTAAAAACTTTTTTCTGTCGATCAAAAAGGAACGTGGAATTAAAATTTGCAAATTTTTTTCTGTCGATGAAAAAGGCACATGGAATTTGGACTAAAAACTTTTTTCTGTCGATCAAAAAGGCACGTGAAATTTGAAATTTAAAAATTTTTTCCTGTCGATGAAAAAGGCACGTGGAATTTGGACTAAAAACATTTTTCTGTCGATCAAAAAGGCATGTGGAATTATAAATTTAAAAATTTTTTCCTGTCCATGAATAAGGCACTTGGAATTTGCAATTTCAAATTTTTTTCCTATCGATCAAAAAGGCACGTGGAATTTGAACTTTAAAAATTTTTTTCTGTCGATCAAAATGGCACGTAGAATTTGGACTTTAAAAACTTTTTTCAGTCGATCAAAAAGGCACCTGTAAATATAATTTAAAAAATTTTTCCTGTCGATGAAAATGGCACGTAAAATATGAAATTTAAAATTTTTTTCTGTCGATGAAAAAGGCATGTGGAATTTGAAATTTAAAAATTTTTTTCTGTCGATGAAAAAGGCACGTGGAATTTAAAATTTAAAAATTTTTTCCTGTTTATGAAAAAGGCACGTGGAATTTGAAATTTAAAATTTTTTTCCTATCGATCAAAAAGGCAGGTGGAATTTTGAATTTAAAATTTTTTTCCTGACAATGAAAAAGGCACGTCGAATTTGTACTTTAAAAATTTTTTTTTGTCGATCAAAAAGGCACGTGGAATTTGAACTTTAACAATTTTTTCCTGTCGATAAAAAAGGCACGTGAAATTAAAATTTAAAAATTTTTTCCTGTCGATGAAAAAGGCACGTGGAATTTGGACTTTAAAATTTTTTTGCTGTCGATGAAAAAGGCACGTCGAAGTTGGACTTTAAAAACTTTTTTCTGTCGATCAAAAAGGAACGTGGAATTATAATTTCAAAATTTTTTCCTGTCGATGAAAAAGGCACATGAAATTTGGACTAAAAACTTTTTTCTGTCAATCAAAAAGGCATGTGGAATTTGAAATTTAAAAATTTTTTCTTGTCGATGAAAAAGGCACGTGGAATTTGGATTAAAAACTTTTTCCTGTCGATCAAAAAGGCATGTGAAATTATAAATTTAAAAATTTTTTCCTGTCGATGATAAAGGCACGTGAAATTTGGACTAAAAACATTTTTCTGTCGATCAAAAAGGCACGTGGAATTTGGACTTTAAAAATTGTTTTCTGTCGATCAAAAAGGCACGTGGAATTTGGACTTTAAAAACTTTTTTCTGTCGATCAAAAAGGAACGTGGAATTTCGACTAAAAACTTTTTCCTGTCGATCAAAAAGGCACGTGGAAATTGGACTTAAAAAACTTTTTTCTGTCGATCAAAAAGGAACGTGGAATTATAATTTCAAAATTTTTTTCTGTCGATGAAAAAGGCACATGAAATTTGGACTAAAAACTTTTTTCTGTCGATCAAAAAGGCAAGTGGAATTTGAAATTTAATAATTTTTTCCTGTCGATGAAAAAGGCACGTGGAATTTGGACTAAAAACTTTTTCCTGTCGATCAAAAAGGCACGTGGAATTTGGACTTTAAAAATTTTTTTCTGTCGAACAATAAGGCACGTGGAATTTGGACTTTAAAAATTGTTTGCTGTCTATCAAAAAGGCACGTGGAATTTGGACCTTAAAATTTATTTCCTATCAATCAAAAAGACACGTGGAATTTGAACTTTAAAATTTTTTTCCTGTCTATGAAAAAGGCACGTGGAATTTGGACTTTAAAAACTTTTTTCTGTCGATTAAAAAGGAACGTGGAATTATAATTTCAAAATTTTTTCCTGTCGATGAAAAAGGCACATGAAATTTGGACTAAAAACTTTTTTCTGTCGATCAAAAAGGCATGTGAAATTATAAATTTAAAAATTTTTTCCTGTCGATGAATAAGGCACTTGGAATTTGAAATTTAAAAATTTTTTCCTGTCAATGAAAAAGGCACGTGGAATTTGGACTAAAAACTTTTTTCTGTCGATCAAAAAGGCATGTGAAATTATAAATTTAAAAATTTTTTCCTGTCGATGAATAAGGCACTTGGAATTTGAAATTTAAAATTTTTTTCCTGTCGATGAAAAAGGCACGTGGAATTTGGACTAAAAACTTTTTCCAGTCGATCAAAAAGGCATGTGAAATTATAAATTTAAAAATTTTTTCCGGTCGATGAATAAGGCACTTGGAATTTGAAATTTAAAAATGTTTTCCAATCGATCAAAAAGGCACGTGGAATTTGGACTTTAAAAATTATTTTCTGTCCATCAAAAAGGCACGTGGAATTATAATTTCAAAATTTTTTCCTGTCAATGAAAAAGGCACATGAAATTTGGACTAAAAACTTTTTTCTGTCGATCAAAAAGGCATGTGAAATTATAAATTCAAAAATTTTTTCCTGTCGATGAATAAGGCACTTGGAATTTGAAATTTAAAAATTTTTTCCTGTCGATGAAAAAGGCACGTGGAATTTGGACTAAAAACTTTTTCCTGTCAATCAAAAAGGCATGTGAAATTATAAATTTAAAAATTTTTTCCTGTCGATGAATAAGGCACTTGGAATTTGAAATTTAAAAATTTTTTCCTGTCGATGAAAAAGGCACGTGGAATTTGGACTAAAAACTTTTTCCTGTCGATCAAAAAGGCACGTGGAATTTGGACTTTAAAAACTTTTTTCTGTCGATCAAAAAGGAACGTGGAATTATAATTTCAAAATTTTTTCCTGTCGATGAAAAAGGCACATGAAATTTGGACTAAAAACTTTTTTCTGTCGATCAAAAAGGCATGTGAAATTATAAATTTAAAAATTTTTTCCTGTCGATGAATAAGGCACTTGGAATTTGAAATTTAAAAATTTTTTCCTGTCAATGAAAAAGGCACGTGGAATTTGGACTAAAAACTTTTTCCTGTCGATCAAAAAGGCATGTGAAATTATAAATTTAAAAATTTTTTCCTGTCGATGAATAAGGCACTTGGAATTTGAAATTTAAAAATTTTTTCCTGTCGATGAAAAAGGCACGTGGAATTTGGACTAAAAACTTTTTCCAGTCGATCAAAAAGGCATGTGAAATTATAAATTTAAAAATTTTTTCCGGTCGATGAATAAGGCACTTGGAATTTGAAATTTAAAAATGTTTTCCAATCGATCAAAAAGGCACGTGGAATTTGGACTTTAAAAACTTTTTTCTGTCGATCAAAAAGGAACGTGGAATTATAATTTCAAAATTTTTTCCTGTCGATGAAAAAGGCACATGAAATTTGGACTAAAAACTTTTTTCTGTCGATCAAAAAGGCATGTGAAATTATAAATTTAAAAATTTTTTCCTGTCGATGAATAAGGCACTTGGAATTTGAAATTTAAAAATTTTTTCCTGTCAATGAAAAAGGCACGTGGAATTTGGACTAAAAACTTTTTCCTGTCGATCAAAAAGGCATGTGAAATTATAAATTTAAAAATTTTTTCCTGTCGATGAATAAGGCACTTGGAATTTGAAATTTAAAAATTTTTTCCTGTCGATGAAAAAGGCACGTGGAATTTGGACTAAAAACTTTTTCCAGTCGATCAAAAAGGCATGTGAAATTATAAATTTAAAAATTTTTTCCGGTCGATGAATAAGGCACTTGGAATTTGAAATTTAAAAATGTTTTCCAATCGATCAAAAAGGCACGTGGAATTTGGACTTTAAAAATTGTTTTCTGTCCATCAAAAAGGCACGTGGAATTTGGACCTTAAAAATTTTTGCCTATTGATCAAAAAGGCACGTGGAATTTGGACTATAAAATTTTTTTCCTGTCGATGAAGAAGGCACGTCGAAGTTGGACTTTAAAAACTTTTTTTTGTCGATCAAAAAGGAACGTGGAATTATAAATTAAAAAATTTTTTCCTGTCGATGAATAAGGCACTTGGAATTTGAAATTTAAAAATTTTTTCCTGTCGATGAAAAAGGCACTTGGAATTTGGACTAAAAACTTTTTCCTGTCGATCAAAAAGGCATGTGAAATTATAAATTTAAAAATTTTTTCCTGTCGATGAATGAGGCACTTGGAATTTAAAATTTAAAAATGTTTTCCTATCGATCAAAAAGGCACGTGGAATTTGGACTTTAAAACTTTTTTCCTGTCGATGAAAAAGGCTAGTGGAATTTGGACTAAAAACATTTTTCTGTCGATCAAAAAGGCACGTGGAATTTGGACTAAAAACTTTTTCTTGTCGATCAAAAAGGCATGTGAAATTATAAATTTAAAAATTTATTCCTGTCGATGAATAAGGCACTTGGAATTTGAAATTTAAAAATTTTTTCCTATCGATCAAAAAGGCACGTGGAATTTCGACTTTAAAAATTTTTTCCTGTCGATGAAAAAGGCACGTGGAATTTGAAATTTAAAAATTTATACCTGTCGATGAAAAGGAAAGTGGAATTTAAAATTTAAAAATTTTTTCCTGTCGATTAGAAAGGCACGTGAAATATGAAATTTAAAAATTTTTGCCTATTGATCAAAAAGGCACGTGGAATTTGGACTATAAAATTTTTTTCCTATCAATCAAAAAGGCACGTGGAATTTAGACTTTAAAAACTTTTTTCTGTCGATCAAAAAGGAACGTGGAATTATAATTTAAAAATTTTTTCCTGTCGATCAAAAAGGCACGTGGAATTTGGACTAAAAACTTCTTCCTGTCGATCAAAAAGGCACGTGGAATTTGGACTTAAAAAACTTTTTTCTGTCGATCAAATAGGAACGTGGTATTATAATTTCAAAATTTTTTTCTGTCGATGAAAAAGGCACATGAAATTTGGACTAAAAACTTTTTTCTGTCGATCAAAAAGGCACGTGGAATTTGAAATTTAATAATTTTTTCCTGTCGATTAAAAAGGCACGTGGAATTTGGACTAAAAACTTTTTCCTGTCGATCAAAAAGGCACGTAGAATTTGGACTTTAAAAATTTTTTTCTGTCGATCAATAAGGCACGTGGAATTTGGACTTTAAAAATTGTTTGCTGTCTATCAAAAAGGCACGTGGAATTTGGACTTTAAAAACTTTTTTCTGTCGATCAAAAAGGAACGTGGGATTTCGACTAAAAACTTTTTCCTGTCGATCAAAAGGGCACGTGGAATTTGGACTTAAAAAACTTTTTTCTGTCGATCAAAAAGGCACGTGGAATTTGGACTTTAAAAACTTTTTTCTGTCGATCAATAAGGCACGTGGAATTTGGACTTTAAAAATTGTTTTCTGTCCATCAAAAAGGCACGTGGAATTTGGACCTTAAAATTTTTTTCCTATCAATCAAAAAGGCACGTGGAATTTGGACTTTAAAAATTTTTTCCTGTCGATGAAGAAGGCACGTCGAAGTTGGACTTTAAAAACTTTTTTCTGTCGATCAAAAAGGAACGTGGAATTATAATTTCAAAATTTTTTCCTGTCGATGAAAAAGGCACGTGGAATTTGGACTAAAAAATTTTCCTGTCAATTAAAAAGGCATGTGAAATTATAAATTTAAAAATTTTTTCCTGTCAATGAAAAAGGCACATGAAATTTGAACTAAAAACTTTTTTCTGTCGATCAAAAAGGCATGTGAAATTATAAATTCAAAAATTTTTTCCTGTCGATGAATAAGGCACTGTGAATTTGAAATTTAAAAATTTTTTCCTGTCGATGAAAAAGGCACGTGGAATTTGGACTAAAAACTTTTTCCTGTCAATCAAAAAGGCATGTGAAATTTTAAATTTAAAAATTTTTTCCTGTCGATGAATAAGGCACTTGGAATTTAAAATTTAAAAATTTTTTCCTGTCGATGAAAAAGGCACTTGGAATTTGGACTAAAAACTTTTTCCTGTCGATCAAAAAGGCATGTGAAATTATAAATTTAAAAATTTTTTCCTGTCGATGAATAAGGCACTTGGAATTTAAAATTTAAAAATGTTTTCCTATCGATCAAAAAGGCACGTGGAATTTGGACTTTAAAAATTTTTTCCTGTCGATGAAAAAGGCTAGTGGAATTTGGACTAAAAACATTTTTCTGTCGATCAAAAAGGCACGTGGAATTTGGACTAAAAACTTTTTCTTGTCGATCAAAAAGGCATGTGAAATTATAAAATTTAAAAATTTATTCCTGTCGATGAATAAGGCACTTGGAATTTGAAATTTAAAAATTTTTTCCTATCGATCAAAAAGGCACGTGGAATTTGGACTTTAAAAACTTTTTTCTGTCGATCAAAAAGGAACGTGGAATTATAATTTAAAAATTTTTTCCTGTCGATTAAAAAGGCACGTGAAATATGAATTTTAAAAATTTTTTCCTGTCGATGAAAAAGGCACGTTGAATTTGGACTTTAAAAACTTTTTTCTGTCGATCAAAATGCACGTGGAATTTGGACTAAAAACTTCTTCCTGTCGATCAAAAAGGCACGTGGAATTTGGACCTAAAAAACTTTTTTCTGTCGATCAAAAAGGAACGTGGTATTATAATTTCAAAATTTTTTTCTGTCGATGAAAAAGGCACATGAAATTTGGACTAAAAACTTTTTTCTGTCGATCAAAAAGGCACGTGGAATTTGAAATTTACTAATTTTTTCCTGTCGATGAAAAAGGCACGTGGAATTTGGACTAAAAACTTTTTTCTGTCGATCAATAAGGCACGTGGAATTTGGACTTTAAAATTGTTTGCTGTCTATCAAAAAGGCACGTGGAATTTGGACTTTAAAAACTTTTTTCTGTCGATCAAAAAGGAACGTGGGATTTCGACTAAAAACTTTTTCCTGTCGATCAAAAGGGCACGTGGAATTTAGACTTAAAAAACTTTTTTCTGTCGATCAAAAAGGCACGTGGAATTTGGACTTTCAAAACTTTTTTCTGTCGATCAATAAGGCACGTGGAATTTGGACTTTAAAAATTGTTTTCTGTCCATCAAAAAGGCACGTGGAATTTGGACCTTAAAATTTTTTTCCTATCAATCAAAAAGGCACGTGGAATTTGGACTTTAAAAATTTTTTCCTGTCGATGAAGAAGGCACGTCGAAGTTGGACTTTAAAAACTTTTTTTGTCGATCAAAAAGGAACGTGGAATTATAATTTCAAAATTTTTTCCTGTCGCTGAAAAAGGCACGTGGAATTTGGAGTAAAAAATTTTCCTGTCAATTAAAAAGGCATGTGAAATTATAAATTTAAAAATTTTTTCCTGTCGATGAATAAGGCACTTGGAATTTGAAATTTAAAAATTTTTTCCTGTCGATGAAAAAGGCACTTGGAATTTGGACTAAAAACTTTTTCCTGTCGATCAAAAAGGCATGTGAAATTATAAATTTAAAAATTTTTTCCTGTCGATGAATAAGGCACTTGGAATTTGAAATTTAAAAATGTTTTCCTATCGATCAAAAAGGCACGTGGAATTTGGACTTTAAAAATTTTTTCCTGTCGATGAAAAAGGCTAGTGGAATTTGGACTAAAAACATTTTTCTGTCGATCAAAAAGGCACGTGGAATTTGGACTAAAAATTTTTCTTGTCGATCAAAAAGGCATGTGAAATTATAAATTTAAAAATTTATTCCTGTCGATGAATAAGGCACTTGGAATTTGAAATTTAAAAATTTTTTCCTATCGATCAAAAAGGCACGTGGAATTTCGACTTTAAAAATTTTTTCCTGTCGATGAAAAAGGCACGTGGAATTTGAAATTTAAAAATTTATACCTGTCGATGAAAAGGAAAGTGGAATTTAAAATTTAAAAATTTTTTCCTGTCGATTAGAATGGCACGTGAAATGTGAAATTTAAAAATTTTTGCCTATTGATCAAAAAGGCACGTGGAATTTGGACTATAAAATTTTTTTCCTATCAATCAAAAAGGCACGTGGAATTTGGACTTTAAAAACTTTTTTCTGTCGATCAAAAAGGAACGTGGAATTATAATTTAAAAATTTTTTCCTGTCGATGAAAAAGGCACGTTGAATTTGGACTTTAAAAACTTTTTTCTGTCGATCAAAAAGGCACGTGGAATTTAGACTAAAAACTTCTTCCTGTCGATCAAAAAGGCACGTGGAATTTGGACTTAAAAAACTTTTTTCTGACGATCAAAAAGGAACGTGGAATTATAATTTCAAAATTTTTTTCTGTCGATGAAAAAGGCACATGAAATTTGGACTAAAAACTTTTTTCTGTCGATCAAAAAGGCACGTGGAATTTGAAATTTAAGAATTTTTTCCTGTCGATGAAAAAGGCACGTGGAATTTGGACTAAAAACTTTTTCCTGTCGATCAAAAAGGCACGTGGAATTTGGACTTTAAAAATTTTTTTCTGTCGATCAATAAGGCACGTGGAATTTGGACTTTAAAAATTATTTGCTGTCTATAAAAAGGCACGTGGAATTTGGACTAAAAACTTTTTCCTGTCGATGAAAAAGGCACATGAAATTTGGACTAAAAACTTTTTTCTGTCGATCAAAAAGGCACGTGGAATTTGAAATTTAATAATTTTTTCCTGTCGATGAAAAAGGCACGTGGAATTTGGACTAAAAACTTTTTTCTGTCGATCAAAAAGGCACGTGGAATTTGAACTTTAAAAATTTTTTCTTGTCTATGAAAAAGGCACGTGGAATATGAATTTTAAAATTTTTTTCCTGTCGATGAAAAAGGCACGTTGAATTTGGACTTTAAAAACTTTTTTCTGTCAATCAAAAAGGCACGTGGAATTTGGACTTTAAAAACTTTTTTCTGTCGATCAAAAAGGAACGTGGAATTATAATTTAAAAATTTTTTCCTGTCGATTAAAAAGGCACGTGAAATATGAATTTTAAAAATTTTTTCCTGTCGATGAAAAAGGCACGTTGAATTTGGACTTTAAAAACTTTTTTCTGTCGATCAAAAAGGCACGTGGAATTTGGACTAAAAACTTCTTCCTGTCGATCAAAAAGGCACGTGAAATATGAAATTTAAAAATTTTTGCCTATTGATCAAAAAGGCACGTGGAATTTGGACTATAAAATTTTTTTCCTATCAATCAAAAAGGCACGTGGAATTTGGACTTTAAAAACTTTTTTCTGTCGATCAAAAAGGAACGTGGAATTATAATTTAAAAATTTTTTCCTGTCGATTAAAAAGGCACGTGAAATATGAATTTTAAAAATTTTTTCCTGTCGATGAAAAAGGCACGTTGAATTTGGACTTTAAAAACTTTTTTCTGTCGATCAAAAAGGCACGTGGAATTTGGACTAAAAACTTCTTCCTGTCGATCAAAAAGGCACGTGGAATTTGGACTTAAAAAACTTTTTTCCGACGATCAAAAAGGAACGTGGAATTATAATTTCAAAATTTTTTTCTGTCGATGAAAAAGGCACATGAAATTTGGACTAAAAACTTTTTTCTGTCGATCAAAAAGGCACGTGGAATTTGAAATTTAATAATTTTTTCCTGTCGATGAAAAAGGCACGTGGAATTTGAACTAAAAACTTTTTTCTGTCGATCAAAAAGGCACGTGGAATTTGAACCTTAAAAATTTTTTCTTGTCTATGAAAAATTCACGTGGAATTTGGACTTTAAAAACTTTTTTCTGTCGATCAAAAAGGAACGTGGAATTATAATTTCAAAATTTTTTCCTGTCGATGAAAAAGGCACATGAAATTTGGACTAAAAACTTTTTTCTGTCGATCAAAAAGGCATGTGAAATTATAAATTTAAAAATTTTTTCATGTCGATGAATAAGGCACTTGGAATTTGAAATTTAAAAATTTTTTCCGGTCGATGAATAAGGCACTTGGAATTTGAAATTTAAAAATGTTTTCCAATCGATCAAAAAGGCACGTGGAATTTGGACTTAAAAAATTTTTTCCTGACGATGAAAAAGGCACGTGCAATTTGGACTAAAAACTTTTTTCAGTTGATCAAAAAGGCACGTGGAATTTGTACTTTGAAAATTTTTTTTTGTCGATCAAAAAGGCACGTGGAATTTGAACTTTAACAATTTTTTCCTGTCGATAAAAAAGGCACGTGAAATTAAAATTTAAAAATTTTTTCCTGTCGATGAAAAAGGCACATGAAATTTGGACTAAAAACTTTTTTCTGTCGATCAATAAGGCACGTGGAATTTGGACTAAAAACTTTTTCTTGTCGATCAAAAAGGCATGTGAAATTATAAATTTAAAAATTTATTCCTGTCGATGAATAAGGCACTTGGAATTTAAAATTTAAAAATTTTTTCCTATCGATCAAAAAGGCACGTGGAATTTCGACTTTAAAAATTTTTTCCTGTCGATGAAAAAGGCACGTGGAATTTGAAAATTAAAAATTTATACCTGTCGAAGAAAAGGAAAGTGGAATTTAAAATTTAAAAATTTTTTCCTGTCGATTAGAAAGGCACGTGAAATGTGAAATTTAAAAATTTTTTCCTATTGATCAAAAAGGCACGTGGAATTTGGACTATAAAATTTTTTTCCTATCAATCAAAAAGGCACGTGGAATTTGGACTTTAAAAACTTTTTTCTGTCGATCAAAAAGGAACGTGGAATTATAATTTAAAAATTTTTTCCTTACGATGAAAAAGGCACGTTGAATTTGGACTTTAAAAACTTTTTTCTGTCGATCAAAAAGGCACGTGGAATTTAGACTAAAAACTTCTTCCTGTCGATCAAAAAGGCACGTGGAATTTGGACTTAAAAAACTTTTTTCTGACGATCAAAAAGGAACGTGGAATTATAATTTCAAAATTTTTTTCTGTCGATGAAAAAGGCACATGAAATTTGGACTAAAAACTTTTTTCTGTCGATCAAAAAGGCACGTGGAATTTGAAATTTAATAATTTTTTCCTGTCGATGAAAAAGGCACGTGGAATTTGGACTAAAAACTTTTTCCTGTCGATCAAAAAGGCACGTGGAATTTGGACTTTAAAAATTTTTTTCTGTCGATCAATAAGGCACGTGGAATTTGGACTTTAAAAATTATTTGCTGTCTATAAAAAGGCACGTGGAATTTGGACTAAAAACTTTTTCCTGTCGATGAAAAAGGCACATAAAATTTGGACTAAAAACTTTTTTCTGTCGATCAAAAAGGCACGTGGAATTTGAAATTTAATAATTTTTTCCTGTCGATGAAAAAGGCACGTGGAATTTGGACTAAAAACTTTTTTCTGTCGATCAAAAAGGCACGTGGAATTTGAACTTTAAAAATTTTTTCTTGTCTATGAAAAAGGCACGTGGAATATGAATTTTAAAAATTTTTTCCTGTCGATGAAAAAGGCACGTTGAATTTGGACTTTAAAAACTTTTTTCTGTCAATCAAAAAGGCACGTGGAATTTGGACTTTAAAAACTTTTTTCTGTCGATCAAAAAGGAACGTGGAATTATAATTTAAAAATTTTTTCCTGTCGATTAAAAAGGCACGTGAAATATGAATTTTAAAAATTTTTTCCTGTCGATGAAAAAGGCACGTTGAATTTGGACTTTAAAAACTTTTTTCTGTCGATCAAAAAGGCACGTGGAATTTGGACTAAAAACTTCTTCCTGTCGATCAAAAAGGCACGTGAAATATGAAATTTGAAAATTTTTGCCTATTGATCAAAAAGGCACGTGGAATTTGGACTATAAAATTTTTTTCCTATCAATCAAAAAGGCACGTGGAATTTGGACTTAAAAACTTTTTTCTGTCGATCAAAAAGGAACGTGGAATTATAATTTAAAAATTTTTTCCTGTCGATTAAAAAGGCACGTGAAATATGAATTTTAAAAATTTTTTCCGGTCGATGAAAAAGGCACGTTGAATTTGGACTTTAAAAACTTTTTTCTGTCGATCAAAAAGGCACGTGGAATTTGGACTAAAAACTTCTTCCTGTCGATCAAAAAGGCACGTGGAATTTGGACTTAAAAAACTTTTTTCCGACGATCAAAAAGGAACGTGGAATTATAATTTCAAAATTTTTTTCTGTCGATGAAAAAGGCACATGAAATTTGGACTAAAAACTTTTTTCTGTCGATCAAAAAGGCACGTGGAATTTGAAATTTAATAATTTTTTCCTGTCGATGAAAAAGGCACATGAAATTTGGACTAAAAACTTTTTTCTGTCGATCAAAAAGGCATGTGAAATTATAAATTTAAAAATTTTTTCCTGTCGATGAATAAGGCACTTGGAATTTGAAATTTAAAAATTTTTTCCGGTCGATGAATAAGGCACTTGGAATTTGAAATTTAAAAATGTTTTCCAATCGATCAAAAAGGCACGTGGAATTTGGACTTAAAAAATTTTTTCCTGACGATGAAAAAGGCACGTGCAATTTGGACTAAAAACTTTTTTCAGTTGATCAAAAAGGCACGTGGAATTTGTACTTTGAAAATTTTTTTTTGTCGATCAAAAAGGCACGTGGAATTTGAACTTTAACAATTTTTTCCTGTCGATAAAAAAGGCACGTGAAATTAAAATTTAAAAATTTTTTCCTGTCGATGAAAAAGGCACGTGGAATTCGGACTTTAAAATTTTTTTGCTGTCGATGAAAAAGGCACGTCGAAGTTGGACTTTAAAAACTTTTTTCTGTCGATCAAAAAGGAACGTGGAATTATAATTTTAAAATTTTTTCCTGTCGATGAAAAAGGCACATGAAATTTGGACTAAAAACTTTTTTCTGTCGATCAATAAGGCACGTGGAATTTGGACTTTAAAAATTGTTTTCTGTCTATCAAAAAGGCACGTGGAATTTGGACCTTAAAATTTTTTTCCTATCAATCAAAAAGGCACGTGGAATTTGGACTTTAAAACTTTTTTGCTGACGATGAAAAATGCACGTCGAAGTTGGACTTTAAAAATTTTTTTCTGGCGATCAATAAGGCACGTGGAATTTGGACTTTAAAAATTATTTTCTGTCGATCAAAAAGGCACGTGGAATTTGGACTTTAAAAACTTTTTTCTGTCGATCATTAAGGCACGTGGAATTTGGACTAAAAACTTTTTCCTGTCAATCAAAAAGGCATGTGAAATTATAAATTTAAAAATTTTTTCCTGTCGATGAATAAGGCAATTGGAATTTGAAATTTAAAATTGTTTTCCTATCGATCAAAAAGGCACGTAGAATTTGGACTTTAAAATTTTTTTGCTGTCGATGAAAAAGGCACGTCGAAGTTGGACTTTAAAAAATTTTTTCTGACGATCAAAAAGGAACGTGGAATTATAATTTCAAAATTTTTTCCTGTCGATGAAAAAGGCACATGAAATTTGGACTAAAAACTTTTTTCTGTCGATCAAAAAGGCATGAGGAATTTGAAATTTAAAAATTTTTTCCTGTCGATGAAAAAGGCACGTGGAATTTGGATTAAAAACTTTTTGCTGTCGATCAAAAAGGCATGTAAAATTATAAATTTAAAAATTTTTTCCTGTCGATGAATCAGGCACTTGGAATTTGAAATTTAAAATTGTTTTCCTATCGATCAAAAAGGCACGTGGAATTTGGACTAAAAACTTTTTTCTGTCGATCAAAAAGGCACGTGGAATTTGAAATTTAATAATTTTTTCCTGTCGATGATAAAGGCACATGAAATTTGGACTAAAAACTTTTTTCTGTCGATCAAAAAGGCACGTGGAATTTGAAATTTAATAATTTTTTCCTGTCGATGAAAAAGGCACGTGGAATTTGGACTAAAAACTTTTTTCTGTCGATCAATAAGGCACGTGGAATTTGGACTTTAAAAATTGTTTTCTGTCCATCAAAAAGGCACGTGGAATTTGGACCTTAAAATTTTTTTCCTATCAATCAAAAAGGCACGTGGAATTTGGACTTTAAAAATTTTTTTCTGTCGATCAATAAGGCACGTGAAATTTAGACTTTAAAAATTGTTTGCTGTCTATCAAAAAGGCACGTGGAATTTGGACCTTAAAATTTTTTTCCTATCAATCAAAAAGGCACGTGGAATTTGAACTTTAAAAATTTTTTCCTGTCTTTGAAAAAGGCACGTGGAATTTGGACTTTAAAAACTTTTTTTTGTCGATCAAAAAGGAACGTGGAATTTCGACTAAAAACTTTTTCCTGTCGATCAAAAAGGCACGTGGAATTTGGACTTAAAAAACTTTTTTCTGTCGATCAAAAAGGAACGTGGAATTATAATTTCAAAATTTTTTTCTGTCGATGAAAAAGGCACATGAAATTTGGACTAAAAACTTTTTTCTGTCGATCTAAAAGGCACGTGGAATTTGAAATTTAATAATTTTTTCCTGTCGATTAAAAAGGCACGTGGAATTTGGACTAAAAACTTTTTCCTGTCGATCAAAAAGGCACGTGGAATTTGGACTTTAAAAATTTTTTTCTGTCGATCAATAAGGCACGTGGAATTTGGACTTTAAAAATTGTTTGCTGTCTATCAAAAAGGCACGTGGAATTATAAATTTAAAAATTTTTTCCTGTCGATGATTAAGGCACTTGGAATTTGAAATTTAAAAATTTTTTCCTGTCAATGAAAAAGGCACGTGGAATTTGGACTAAAAACTTTTTTCTGTCGATCAAAAAGGCATGTGAAATTATAAATTTAAAAATTTTTTCCTGTCGATGAATAAGGCACTTGGAATTTGAAATTTAAAAATTTTTTCCTGTCGATGAAAAAGGCACGTGGAATTTGGACTAAAAACTTTTTCCTGTCGATCAAAAAGGCATGTGAAATTATAAATTTAAAAATTTTTTCCGGTCGATGAATAAGGCACTTGGCATTTGAAATTTAAAAATGTTTTCCAATCGATCAAAAAGGCACGTGGAATTTGGACTTAAAAAATTGTTTCCTGACGATGAAAAAGGCACGTGCAATTTGGACTAAAAACTTTTTTCTGTCGATCAAAAAGGCACGTGGAATTTGGACTTAAAAATTGTATTCTGTCGATCAAAAAGGCACGTGGAATTTGGACTTTAAAAACTTTTTTCTGTCGATCAATAAGGCACGTGGAATTTGGACTTTAAAAATTGTTTTCTGTCTATCAAAAAGGCACGTGGAATTTGGATCTTAAAATTTTTTTCCTATTAATCAAAAAGGCACGTGGAATTTGAACTTAAAAAATTTTTACCTGTCTATGAAAATGGCACGTGAAATTTAGACTTTAAAAACTTTTTTCTGTCGATCAAAAAGGAACGTGGAATTATAATTTCAAAATTTTTTCCTGTCGATGAAAAAGGCACATGAAATTTGGACTAAAAACTTTTTTCTGTCGATCAAAAAGGCATGTGAAATTATAAATTTAAAAATTTTTTCCTGTCGATGAATAAGGCACTTGGAATTTGAAATTTAAAAATGTTTTCCTATCGATCAAAAAGGCACGTGGAATTTGGACTTTAAAAATTTTTTCCTGGCGATTAAAAAGGCACGTGGAATTTGGACTAAAAACTTTTTTCTGTCGATCAAAAAGGCACGTGGAATTTGGACTTTAAAAATTGTATTCTGTCGATCAAAAAGGCATGTGCAGTTTGGACTTTAAAAACTTTTTTCTGTCGATCAATAAGGCACGTGGAATTTGGACTTTAAAAATTGTTTTCTGTCGATCAAAAAGGCACGTGGAATTTGGACTTTAAAAACTTTTTTCTGTCGATCAATAAGGCACGTGGAATTTGGACTTTAAAAATTGTTTTCTGTTGATCAAAATGGCACGTCGAATTTGGACTATAAAAATTTTTTTCTGTCCATCAAAAAGACACGTGGAATATGGACTTAAAAAATTTTTTTCTGTCGATCAAAAAGGCACGTGGAATTATAATTTAAAAATTTTTTCCTGTCGATTAAAAAGGCACGTGGAATTTGGACTTTAAAAACTTTTTTTTGTCGATGAAAAAGGCACCTGGAATTTGGACTTTAAAAATTGTTTTCTGTCGATCAAAAAGGCACGTGGAATTTGGACTTTAAAAACTTTTTTTGTCGATGAAAAAGGCACGTGGAATTTGGACTTTATAAATTGTTTTCTGTCGATCAAAAAGGCACGTGGAATTTGGACTAAAAACTTTTTCCTGTCGATCAAAAAGGCATGTGAAATTATAAATTTAAAAATTTTTTCCTGTCGATGAATAAGGCACTTGGAATTTGAAATTTAAAATTGTCTTCCTATCGATTAAAAAGGCACGTGGAATTAGGACTTTAAAAATTTTTTCCTGTCGATGAAAAAGGCACGTGGAATTTGAAATTTAAAAATTTATTCCTGTCGATGAAAAGGAAAGTGGAATTTAAAATTTAAAATTTTTTTCCTGTCGATGAAAAAGGCTCGTGGAATTTGGACTAAAAACATTTTTCTGTCGATCAAAAAGGCACGTGGAATTTGGACTATAAAATTTTTTTCCTATCAATCAAAAAGGCACGTGGAATTTAGACTTTAAAAACTTTTTTCTGTCGATCAAAAAGGAACGTGGTATTATAATTTAAAAATTTTTTGCTGTCGATTAAAAAGGCACGTGAAATATGAATTTTAAAAATTTTTTCCTGTCGATGAAAAAGGCACGTTGAATTTAGACTTTAAAAACTTTTTTCTGTTGATCAAAAAGGCACGTGGAATTATAATTTAAAAATTTTTTCCTGTGGATTAAAAAGGCACGTGAAATATGAAATTTAAAAATTTTTTCCTGTCGATGAAAAAGGCACGTGGAATTTGGACTTTAAAAACTTTTTTCTGTCGTCCAAAAAGGAACGTGGAATTATAATTTAAAAATTTTTTCCTGTCGATGAAAAAGGCACGTGGAATTTGGACTTTAAAAACTTTTTTCTTTCGATTAAAAAGGCACGTGAAATATGAAATTTAAAAATTTTTTCCTGTCGATGAAAAAGGCACGTGGAATTTGGACTAAAAACTTTTTTCTGTCGATCAAAAAGGCATGTGAAATTATAAATTTAAAAATTTTTTCCTGTCGATGAATAAGGCACTTGGAATTTGAAATTTAAAAATTTTATCCTATCGATCAAAAAGGCACGTGGAATTTGGACTTTAAAAATTGTATTCTGTCGATCAAAAAGGCGCGTGGAATTTGGACTTTAAAAACTTTTTTTGTCGATCAAAAAGGCACGTGGAATTATAATTTAAAAATTTTTTCCTGTGGATTAAAAAGGCACGTGAAATATGAAATATAAAAATTTTTTCCTGTCGATGAAAAAGGCACGTCGAATTTGGACTATAAAAATTTTTTTCAGTTGATCAAAAAGGCACGTGGAAGTTGGACTTTAAAAATTTTTTCCTGTCGATGAAAAAGGCACTTGGAATTTGGACTTTAAAAAATTTTTTTTGTCGATGAAAAAGGCACGTGGAATTTGGACTTTAAAAAATGTTTTCTGTCGATGAAAAAGGCAAATGGAATTTGGAATAAAAACTTTTTCCTGTCGATGAAAAAGGCACGTGGAATTTGGACTAAAAACTTTTTTCTGTGAATTAAAAAGGCACGTGAAATATGAAATTTAAAAATTTTTGCCTATTGATCAAAAAGGCACGTGGAATTATAATTTAAAAATTTTTCCTGTCGATTAAAAAGGCACGTGAAATATGAAATTTAAAAATTTTTTCCTGTCTATGAAAAAGGCACGTCGAATTTGGACTGTAAAAATTTTTCCTATCGATCAAAAAGGCACGTGGAATTTGGACTTTAAAAATTGTATTCTGTCGATCAAAAAGGCGCGTCGAATTTGGACTTTAAAAACTTTTTTTGTCGATCAAAAAGGCACGTGGAATTATAATTTCAAAATTTTTTTCTGTCGATAAAAAAGGCACATGAAATTTGGACTAAAAACTTTTTTCTGTCGATCAAAAAGGCACGTGGAATTTAAAATTTAATAATTTTTTTCTGTCGATGAAAAAGGCACGTGGAATTTGGACTTAAAAAACTTTTTCTGACGATCAAAAAGGAACGTGGAATTATAATTTCAAAATTTTTTTCTGTCGATGAAAAAGGCACATGAAATTTGGACTAAAAACTTTTTTCTGTCGATCAAAAAGGCACGTGGAATTTGGACTTTAAAACTTTTTTGCTGTCGACGAAAAAGGCACGTCGAAGTTGGACTTTAAAAATTTTTTTCTGGCGATCAATAAGGCACGTGGAATTTGGACTTTAAAAATTGTTTTTTGTCGATCAAAAAGGCACGTGGAATTATAATTTCAAAATTTTTTTCTGTCGATAAAAAAGGCACATGAAATTTGGACTAAAAACTTTTTTCTGTCGATCAAAAAGGCACGTGGAATTTAAAATTTAATAATTTTTTCCTGTCGATGAAAAAGGCACATCGAATTTGGACTTTAAAAACTTTTTTCTGTCGATCAAAAAGGCACGTGGATTTCGAAATTTAAAAATCTTTTTCTGTCGATGAAAATGGCAAGTGAAATATGAAATTTAAAACTTTTTTTTAATTAATCAAAAAGGCACGTGTAATTTCTCGAGGATTTCCTTGTGGATTTTTGACTTTAACAATTTTTTCCTGTCAATAAAAAAGGCACGTAAAATTTAGTTTTTAAAAACTTTTTACTGTCGATCAAAAAGGAACGTGGAATTATAATTTCAAAATTTTATCCTGTCGATGAAAAAGGCACATGAAAATTGGACTAAAAACTTTTTTCTGTCGATCAAAAAGGCACGTGGAATTTGAAATTTAAAAATTTTTTCCTGTTGATGACAAAGGCACGTGGAATTTGGACTAAAAACTTTTTCCTGTCGATCAAAAAGGCATGTGAAATTATAAATTTAAAAATTTTTTCCTGTCGATGAATAAGGCACTTGGAATTTGAAATTTAAAAATGATTTCCTATCGATCAAAAAGGCACGTGGAATTTGGACTTTAAAAATTTTTTCCTGTCGATTAAAAAGGCACGTGGAATTTGGACTAAAAACTTTTTTCTGTCGATCAAAAAGGCATGTGGAATTTGGACTTTAAAAATTCTATTCTGTCGATCAATAAGGCACGTGGAATTTGGACTTTAAAAATTGTTTTCTGTCGATGAAAAAGGCACATGAAATTTGGACTAAAAACTTTTTCTGTCGATCAAAAAGGCATGTGGAATTTGGACCTTAAAATTTTTTTCCTATTAATCAAAAAGGCACGTGGAATTTGAACTTTAAAAACTTTTTTCTGTCGATCAAAAAGGCACGTGGAATTTGGACCTTAAAATTTTTTTCCTATCAATCAAAAAGGCACGTGGAATTTGGACCTTAAAATTTTTTTCCTATTAATCAAAAAGGCACGTGGAATTTGAACTTTAAAAATTGTTTTCTGTCCATCAAAAAGGCACGTGGAATTTGGACCTTAAAATTTTTTTCGTAGCAATCAAAAAGGCACGTGGAATTTGGACTTTAAAACTTTTTCTGTCGATCAAAAAGGCATGTGGAATTTGGACCTTAAAATTTTTTTCCTATTAATCAAAAAGGCACGTGGAATTTGAACTTTAAAAACTTTTTTCTGTCGATCAAAAAGGCATGTGGAATTTGGACCTTAAAATTTTTTTCCTATTAATCAAAAAGGCACGTGGAATTTGAACTTTAAAAATTGTTTTCTGTCCATCAAAAAGGCACGTGGAATTTGGACCTTAAAATTTTTTTCGTAGCAATCAAAAAGGCACGTGGAATTTGGACTTTAAAACTTTTTTCCTGTTGATGAAAAAGGCACGTCGAAGTTGGACTTAAAAAACTTTTTTCTGTCGATCAAAAAGGAACGTGGAATTATAATTTCAAAATTTTTTCCTGTCGATGAAAAAGGCACATGAAATTTGGACTAAAAACTTTTTTCTGTCGATCAAAAAGGCATGTGGAATTTGGACCTTAAAATTTTTTTCCTATCAATCAAAAGGGCACCTGGAATTTGAAAATAAAAAATTTTTTCCTGTCTATGAAAAAGGCACGTGGAATTTGGACTTTAAAAACTTTTTTCTGTCGATCAAAAAGGAACGTGGAATTATAATTTCAAAATTTTTTTCTGCCGATCAAAAGGCACGTGGAATTTGAAATTTAAAAATCTTTTCCTGTCGATGAAAAAGGCAAGTGAAATATGAAAAATTTTTTCCTGTCGATGAAAAAGGCACATCGAATTTGGACTTTAAAAACTTTTTTCTGTCGATCAAAAAGGCACGTGGATTTTGGACTTTAAAAATTTTTTCCTGTCGATTAAAAAGGCACGTGGAATTTGGACTAAAAACTTTTTTCTGTCGATCAAAAAGGCATGTGGAATTTGGACCTTAAAATTTTTTTCCTATCAATCAAAAGGGCACCTGGAATTTGAAAATAAAAAATTTTTTCCTGTCTATGAAAAAGGCACGTGGAATTTGGACTTTAAAAACTTTTTTCTGTCGCTCAAAAAGGAACGTGGAATTATAATTTCAAAATTTTTTCCTGTCGATGAAAAAGGCACATGAAATTTGGACTAAAAACTTTTTTCTGTTAATTAAAAAGGCATGTGGAATTTGGACCTTAAAATTTTTTTCCTATCAATCAAAAAGGCACGTGGAATTTAAACTTTAAAAATTTTTTCCTGTCTATGAAAAAGGCACGTGGAATATGTACTTTAAAAACTTTTTTCTGTCGATCAAAAAGGAACGTGGAATTATAATTTCAAAATTTTTCCTGTCGATGAAAAAGGCACATGAAATTTCGACTAAAAACTTTTTTCTGTCGATCAATAAGGCGTGTGGAATTTGGACTTTAAAAATTGTTTTCTGTCTATCAAAAAGGCACGTGGAATTCGGACCTTAAAATTTTTTTCCTATCAATCAAAAAGGAACGTGGAATTTGGACTTTAAAAATTGTATTCTGTCGATCAATAAGGCACGTGGAATTTGGACTTTAAAAATTGTTTTCTGTCGATGAAAAGGCACATGAAATTTGGACTAAAAACTTTTTCTGTCGATCAAAAAGGCATGTGGAATTTGGACCTTAAAATTTTTTTCCTATTAATCAAAAAGGCACGTGGAATTTGAACTTTAAAAATTGTTTTCTGTCCATCAAAAAGGCACGTGGAATTTGGACCTTAAAATTTTTTTCCTAGCAATCAAAAAGGCACGTGGAATTTGGACTTTAAAACTTTTTTCCTGTTGATGAAAAAGGCACGTCGAAGTTGGACTTAAAAAACTTTTTTCTGTCGATCAAAAAGGAACGTGGAATTATAATTTCAAAATTTTTTCCTGTCGATGAAAAAGGCACATGAAATTTGGACTAAAAACTTTTTTCTGTCGATCAAAAAGGCATGTGGAATTTGGACCTTAAAATTTTTTTCCTATCAATCAAAAAGGCACCTGGAATTTGAAAATAAAAAATTTTTTCCTGTCTATGAAAAAGGCACGTGGAATTTGGACTTTAAAAACTTTTTTCTGTCGATCAAAAAGGAACGTGGAATTATAATTTCAAAATTTTTTCCTGCCGATCAAAAGGCACGTGGAATTTGGACTTTAAAATTTTTTTCCTATCGATCAAAAAGGCACGTGGAATTTAGACTTTAAAAACTTTTTTCTGTCGATCAAAAAGGCACGTGGAATTTGAAATTTAAAAATCTTTTCCTGTCGATGAAAAAGGCAAGTGAAATATGAAAAATTTTTTCCTGTCGATGAAAAAGGCACATCGAATTTGGACTTTAAAAACTTTTTTCTGTCGATCAAAAAGGCACGTGGATTTCGAAATTTAAAAATTTTTTTCTGTCGATGAAAATGGCATGTGAAATTATAAATTTAAAAATTTTTTCCTGTCGATGAATAAGGCACTTGGAATTTGAAATTTAAAAATGTTTTCCTATCGATCAAAAAGGCACGTGGAATTTGGACTTTAAAAATTTTTTCCTGTCGATTAAAAAGGCACGTGGAATTTGGACTAAAAACTTTTTTCTGTCGATCAAAAAGGCACGTGGAATTTGGACTTTAAAAATTTTTTTCTGTCGATCAAAAAGGAACGTGGAATTTGAACGTTAAAAATTTTTTTCTGTCGATCAAAAAGGCACGTGGAATTATAATTTAAAAATTTTTCCTGTCGATTAAAAAGGCACGTGAAATATGAAATTTAAAAATTTTTTCCTGTCTATGAAAAAGGCACGTCGAATTTGGACTTCAAAAATTTTTTTCTGTCGACCAAAAAAACAAGTGGAATTTGGACTTTAAAAATTTTTTTCTGTCGATGAAAAAGGCACGTAGAATTTGAACTTTAAAAATATTTTTCTTACCTTAAAAAAATACACGATGATTTTGTACTCGAAAAATATTCTTCTTTAGTTCAAAGCCGCTAGGCTCGAGGAATGCCGCCATAAAAACTATTTTCTTACCTTTAAAATCGATTTAACAAGTAGCGAACCCTCTAGTGCAATTCTTTCTAAAGTTATTAACATTTTAATTATAAAGAAAATTTTATTACTTACTATTACTTATTATTATTATTATTTTTGTTTTCTAAAAATTTTTCTCTAGAACATACCGAAAACTTTATAATAGCTATTTTTTTTTTTTGAAATATGTTTTTTTCTGACTTACTTAAGATGAAAGTAATATTTTAACAATTAAGGACGATCTTATTTTTTGGTTATAAATATTATTTATAAATAATATTAATAATAATAATGGCATTAGGTAATTTATAAATAATATTCAGCTTTTTTTCTAAAAACAAAGTAATTAATTTCACAGAATTTGTACAATTGGTCATTTATTTGTAATAAATCGACATTTGTTCATTTATTTTGTTTGTTTTTTTAGAGTAAGAAAGAATAAGTTTTAATAGTTATACAAAATAAAATAAAATCTATTAGTTTTTAAGATTAAATTGAGATTTTAGAATAAATTAAATTTAACATTTAATTCTGCTTTAAAATTTTAAATCAGGTAAAAGTTTTGGGTTTTATAAAATAAACTAAACACAATTATCACTCTTATATATTTTATTAGTAAATCTCCGCGTCGTCTTTCTTTACATTTAAACTACGAAGTGAAGTAAACCGAACTGAACTAAACGATAGAAAACGATATATATATTTAGTATGAAACTTGGTCGCATGGTGGCGACACAGTTGACGACAAAGGAGCGGGCGATTCAAAATTCAACACTCCCTCCCGTTTTGCTCCTTTGAGTCTTAAATCTTTATTCTTGAATCTCGTCACGTCAAGGTATTGTTAATTGGACCTGAAAATATAAGCAGAATTAAACATTTATATTCATTATTTTATCTACAAGGTTCTTGTGTAAATCAAATGACAATGATTTAGTACAGATGTCAGCTATTTGATGTTTAGATCTAACCCATTTAATTACTATAAGTTTTCGTTTGACACACTCTTTTATGTAGTGTTCTTTGATTTCGACTATGTGCCTCAACTTGTTCCCACCGTTAGTTTCAGCACTTATACACGCGGCTTTATTGTCGCACCATAAAGTCATTGGCAAAAAGGACTCCACCAAAATCAATTTTAAAGAATTATACATTGATATCATTTCTTGGCTAGCCTCGCTCATGGCGACGTATTCAGCTTGACAGGTAGACAGAGCTACGTAAGGTTGCTTGGGTGTTTTCCACATTATGGTATCACCGTACAATTTAATTAAAAATCCGCTAGTAGTTAGAGAGTTTTTACAGTCACCAAAACTGGCATCGGAAAAAGCTATTAAATCATTTGTCTCGCCTAGAAAATTAAGACTTAATCCTTTAGTTCCGTTTAAGTATCTGAATACCCTTTTGACCATTTTCCAATCCTCTTCTTTTGGATCAACTTGGTGTCTACTCAGAACATTAACAGCGTACGAGATGTCAGGTCTCGTTGAGACTGCTAGATATAACAATCTTCCTACTGCTTCTCTATAAGGAATCTTTCCTTTTGTTTTAGTCTTTTCTAATAGCTCATCATCAAATTCGGTTACTCTCATCTTTCTTTCTCGGTTAGCTACTTTCAAACTCTTTGCCCAATTTGATTTTCACTTCTATTAATTTTAACTCGTCATTGCTAGCTATTAACATATCGTCTACATATAACAACAAAATCAAAAATTTATTACCTTGCCTCCAAATAAACAAACAAGGCTCCGAGTCAGAATTCTTCAGTCCTACACTCAAGGCGACTTTTGTGAACTTTTCGTTCCATCTTTTTGGACTCATTCGTAGTCCATAAAGGGCTCTTTCTAATTTACAAACTTTAATTTGTCTCTCCTCAATGGAATGGGTTGTTCCTTCTGGTATTTCCATAAAAATCTCTTCGTCTTTAATCTCTCCGTTCAAAACAGCAGTCTTCACATCTAATTGACATACTTTGAGATCATGTTTGTTTATAATAGCTAACACAGCTCTAACCAAAGGCAACCTTGACACAGGAGCATAGGTTTCACTCATCTCATAGATATTTTTATCTTTAAATCCTCGAATAACGAGTCTCGCCTTAAATTTTAAAATCCCGTCTAAATCAAGTTTCTGTTTAAATACCCATTTAGAATCTATGACTGTAGCCTTTTTCCCAGTTATTGTTTTGCTTGGTCGATTAATTATCTTCCAAACTTTATTTTTCTCTATTGATTTTAGCTCTTCATTGATTGCATTCAGCCATGATTCTCGATCAAGAGATTCCATTGCCTCTTCGAAATTCATTGGATCTGAATTTACTTTAGCCAATAAAGCGTGTGTCAACTCATCGTTTGTGTTTAATTCTGATTCGTTCTCTTCTTTATTTTCCTCCAAGTTTAAGATTTCTGTTTCCTCGTTTGACGTCTCTTCTTCTCCACGTAGTTCCTGTTCTGCTTTCTCGGAAAAGATTAGTTCTTTCCTTGGTCGACCTCTTCTTCTTTTGATCTCTCCCTCCGGTCTTTTGAACTCTTCTAATTTCTTCTCATCGTCAATAAATTCAATTAACAAATTCTATTTGCCTTCCTCAGGTCTTAGAAACAGATAGCCCGTGGTGGTATAACCTACCAGAATAACTCTTCTTCCCTCTGCTCTGAACTTAGGTCCAACCTTTCTTTGGACTTTGATATAAGCTAAGCACCCGAATCTTCTAATCTGATTTATATTAAAAGTGTAGTCTGGTGCGAATTTTTCTAACGGATTATTCATATTATTTGATTTGTGTGGTGTTCGATTGTAAGCGTATACAGCCGCTGTAACTGCTATATCCCACATGTTTTCAGGTAGTCCTGAATCAAACATATAGCATCTCACCTTTTTCTGTATGGTTTGATTAAACCTCTCTGACACACCGTTATGTTGTGGCGTATCAGGACTTGCCAATTGCAGTTCAGCGCCCAATTCTTGCAGAACTTCCACCGTATTGCCACCTGTATACTCTGTTCCCTGATCTGTTCTTAAATAGCACACCTTCGCGTCTTTTCCTAGCAGATTTCGAGCACTACGAACAAAATATTTTAGACATTGACCTGTTTCGCTTTTACTTTTCATTGGATAAGCCATAGTTAGTCTTGAATAATCATCCACGAAAATGTATATGTATCTATTATTCTTGGGATAAGTTACTGGAGTGATTGGCCCCATTCCATCTGAGTGAATTAGATGCAGTGGGGTCAGAGCTCTATTACGTGTTACTGAAAAAGGTAATCCATTAAACTTTGAGATTAGGCAGACTTTGCAATCTAATAAACTCTCATCAAAGGTTGCTGCATTTAGTTCATTATTTTCTGGATATTTATTTTGTAAAGCTTTAAGATATTGTATGGAAGCGTGTCCAAATCTAACGTGCCATAATAAAGCTTTATTATTATCCAGATATTTTTTACTATTCAGTAAGGCTGTTTCGGTTTCAGACAGTTCAGTTATAGGTAACTCATTTATATCATGAAATTTACAGTCCCATATCGTTAAGTCGAAATTTGACTGCTCGTATGAAACCCTTTTGTCTGATTTTTCTTTTTCTTTTGTTATTAGCTCATCTTTTTCTCTTTATTTATCATTTAAAATAATTAAGCCCTCTTCTTTAATTGATTTCAGTAACTTTCTTTAGCCAATACACTTCTAGTTAAATATCTTTTTGCCCTACCTCACCTTCAGCCAAATTCACAAAGATTTTCTCATCTATTACATCGCTTAAATTATTCTCATCAATTACATTATTTTTGCTTCCTCATAGAGGAAGTATTGTTTTACCCTCAAATCCTCAATTGCAATTTTTTGACATTTTTCGACATAATTTGATCCCAGGATGTCAAAAATGATGTTTAGAAAAAATGTCCAGGTGTGTGTGTGTGTGTGTGTGTGTATGTTAACTTTACGTTTGGCCCAATATCACAAGAACCGTTATAGTTAGAAGCATCTTTTTTTTACCAAATAATAGGTCTCTCAGGGGGACAAATTCTGCCATATGTTTAAATCCGATCGATCAGTTCCAGATATATTTTTTATAGATGTTAAAATTTTCAAAAAATCGTTTTTTAGCAAAATTATAAAAAAAAATTTAAGAAAGTTAAAATGTAAGCTTTTTATCCTTTTTATTTTTTAAAAACGCATCGATTGACCTATTTACGAACCCTCTAGCTCGGTTTCGTATGAAGTTACCAAGCTTTTAAAAATGGAAAATTTAAATAATCAATTTTTGCTTCCTCATAGAGGAAGTATTGTTTTACCCTCAAATCCTCAATTGCAATTTTTTGACATTTCTCGACATAATTTGACCCCAGAATGTCAAAAATGATGTTTAGAAAAAATGTCCGGGTGTGTGTGTGTGTGTGTGTATGTTAACTTTACGTTTGGCCCAATATCTCTAGAACCGTTATAGTTAGAAGCATCTTTTTTTACCAAATAATAGGTCTCGCAGGGGGACAAATTCTGCCATATGTTTGAATCCGATCGATCAGTTCCAGATATATTTTTTATAGATGTTAAAATTTTCAAAAAATCGTTTTTTAGCAAAATTATAAAAAAAAATTTAAGAAAGTTAAAATAAAAGCTTTTTATCCTTTTTATTTTTTAAAAACGCATCGATTGACCTATTTACGAACCCTCTAGCTCCGTTTCGTATGGAGTTATCAAGCTTTTAAAAATGGAAAATTTTAATAATCAATTTTTGCTTCCTCATAGAGGAAGTATTGTTTTACCCTCAAATCCTCAATTGCAATGTATTGACATTTCTCGACATAATTTGACCCCAGAATGTCAAAAATGTTGTTTATAAAAAATGTCCGGGTGTGTGTGTGTATGTTAACTTTACGTTTGGCCTAATATCTCTAGAACCGTTATAGGTAGAAGCATCTTTTTTTACCAAATAATAGGTCTCTCAGGGGGACAAATTCTGCCATATGTTTGAATCCGATCGATCAGTTCCAGATATATTTTTTTTAGATTTTAAAATTTTCAAAAAATCGTTTTTTAGCAAAATTATAAAACAAAATTTAAGAAAGTTAAAATGTAAGCTTTTTATCCTTTTTATTTTTTAAAAACGCATCGATTGACCTATTTACGAACCCTCTAGCTCCGTTTCGTATGGAGTTATCAAGCTTTTAAAAATGGAAAATTTTAATAATCAATATTTGCTTCCTCATACAGGAAGTATTGTTTTACCCTCAAATCATCAATTGCAATTTTTTGACATTTCTCGACATAATTTGACCCCAGAATGTCAAAAATGTTGTTTAGAAAAAATGTCCGGGTGTGTGTGTGTATGTTAACTTTACGTTTGGCCTAATATCTCTAGAACCGTTATAGGTAGAAGCATCTTTTTTACCAAATAATAGGTCTCTCAGGGGGACAAATTCTGCCATATGTTTGAATCCGATCGATCAGTTCCAGATATATTTTTTTTAGATTTTAAAATTTTCAAAAAATCGTTTTTTAGCAAAATTATAAAACAAAATTTAAGAAAGTTAAAATGTAAGCTTTTTATCCTTTTTATTTTTTAAAAACGCATCGATTGACCTATTTACGAACCCTCTAGCTCCGTTTCGTATGGAGTTATCAAGCATTTAAAAATGGAAAATTTTAATAATCAATATTTGCTTCCTCATACAGGAACTATTGTTTTACCCTCAAATCATCAATTGCAATTTTTTGACATTTCTCGACATAATTTGACCCCAGAATGTCAAAAATGTTGTTTAGAAAAAATGTCCGGGTGTGTGTGTGTGTGTGTGTATGTTAACTTGACGTTTGGCCCAATATCTCTAGAACCGTTATAGTTAGAAGCATCTTTTTTTTACCAAATAATAGGTTTCTCAGGGGGACAAATTCTGCCATAGGTTTGAATCCGATCGATCAGTTCCAGATATATTTTTTTTAGATTTTAAAATTTTCAAAAAATCGTTTTTTAGCAAAGTTATAAAAAAAAATTTAAGAAAGTTAAAATGTAAGCTTTTTATCCTTTTTATTTTTTAAAAACGCATCGATTGACCTATTAACAAACCCTCTAGCTCCGTTTCGTATGGAGTTATCAAGCTTTTAAAAATGGAAAATTTTAATAATCAATTTTTGCTTCCTCATAGAGGAAGTATTGTTTTACCCTCAAATCCTCAATTGCAATTTATTGACATTTCTCGACATAATTTGACCCCAGGATGTCAAAAATAATGTTTAGAAAAAATGTCCGTGTGTGTGTGTGTGTGTGTATGTTAACTTTACGTTTGGCCTAATATCTCTAGAACCGTTATAGGTAGAAGCATCTTTTTTTTACCAAATAATAGGTTTCTCAGGGGGACAAATTCTGCCATAGGTTTGAATCCGATCGATCAGTTCCAGATATATTTTTTTTAGATTTTAAAATTTTCAAAAAATCGTTTTTTAGCAAAGTTATAAAAAAAAATTTAAGAAAGTTAAAATGTAAGCTTTTTATCCTTTTTATTTTTTAAAAACGCATCGATTGACCTATTAACAAACCCTCTAGCTCCGTTTCGTATGGAGTTATCAAGCTTTTAAAAATGGAAAATTTTAATAATCAATTTTTGCTTCCTCATAGAGGAAGTATTGTTTTACCCTCAAATCCTCAATTGCAATTTATTGACATTTCTCGACATAATTTGACCCCAGGATGTCAAAAATAATGTTTAGAAAAAATGTCCGTGTGTGTGTGTGTGTGTGTATGTTAACTTTACGTTTGGCCTAATATCTCTAGAACCGTTATAGGTAGAAGCATCTTTTTTTACCAAATAATAGGTCTCTTAGGGGGACAAATTCTGCCATATGTTTGAATCCGATCGATCAGTTCCAGATATATTTTTTTTAGATTTTAAAATTTTCAAAAAATCGTTTTTTAGCAAAATTATAAAACAAAATTTAAGAAAGTTAAAATAAAAGCTTTTTATCCTTTTTATTTTTTAAAAACGCATCGATTGACCTATTTACGAACCCTCTAGCTCCGTTTCGTATGGAATTTACTTATAATTTGCCTTTTTATTTACACTTTATATCCCCACTGATACTTTTCTTGACTTTTTATCTTAACTCTATCTGTAATAAATATTAAAGGCACTTCTTTTTACATGAAACTTAACTACGCGTCTTTAGCCTTTTTCTCGGGAAATTCTTGACTCACCTCGTGCTTTCTTACTTTCATTATTTTCGGATATTTTTATATAATTTTACTTCTAAAACTTTTTATAACTTTATTTTGGTTGATCACTGCTTTTCCTACTTACCACTCTCCATTTTTTCTGTATTCTTTTCGCTGGAATTAAGAATTCTTTGTTCTTCTCTGCTCTCCATGAGCACTCAACGTTTCACCCACTTTTTAACAACTTTAATCCTTTTTTGTTTAACTGTTCTCACTGTGGAAGCGTGTTTCTTCTTTCGAGCACTGGGCCGATAACGTTTTGGGTTTTATAAAATAAACTAAACACAATTATCACTCTTATATATTTTATTAGTAAATCTCCGCGTCGTCTTTCTTTACATTTAAACTACGAAGTGAAGTAAACCGAACTGAACTAAACGATAGAAAACGATATATATATTTAGTATGAAACTTGGTCGCATGGTGGCGCCACAGTTGACGACAAAGGAGCGGGCGATTCAAAATTCAACAAAAAGCATTTAATTCCATAGACTCATTGAACCTTTAGCGCAATGAAAAAATAATTGAATAATAATTTATGAAAAAAAAATTCCTCTATGATTATTTGAACTCAGATTCTCGAGACTACAAAATCTCTACTTTGTCCAACTGAGCTAAGTACGTGGTAACCGTTTATAAAAAATTTAAGAAATTTTAATGAATTATTTTTTCCGTGCGATCTTCATTTAACTCTAAAAATAAGAAAGCGAACAAAATTAGTTGTGTCTCTAAAAACAGGAAATTATTAAGATACTTCCGTTATAACCTATTAGTGTTTCCGCTAGAGAGCTACGACATGTGTTTCCTTTTTTTACAATTTGTATGCTATAGTCGTGCCTTGTCTCGTCTCGCAACAACATTAATAAATATTTAATAAAATAATTAAACATTTATAAAAATACAATTTTTATTATAAATTTCCAGAACAATTTTCAGTGCAAATTTATATGAATAATTTTGTTATTTTGTTTTCTTAAAATTATAGATTCTGTTTCTTCTTTCCATTCTTCGGTAATATTTTAGACTGTTTTCTATCTAAACATAAATTTATTATGTTAACCTGCTAACCTGTACAGGAGACTACTGCCGTGATATTCCAAAACACCGTTAACTGCAAAATAGATAAAACCGAGAAAAAAGCAAAAACTGTTTAAAATTTGATTATTTTATGTCTATAAACTTATGTAAAATTTTAAAATGCCGATGGGTGCATTAGATTCAAACCAATGCACTCTTTCGATATAAATACAAAAAATGAAATTTATTTAAACATTTAATTAATTATAAATGTAATAACACTATGCTAGTTAGAGTGTAGTAACGCCATATAATGAAAATATAAATTAGAGCTGTGCAAAATTGTAAAATTCGATCCTCTCCATGAGAATTTACATGTGCTCGGTTCGGTTCGAATTTCGATCCCATGCAAAATTCGAGTTTCTGCACAGCTCTAATATAAATCAATCATATTTGATTTTTAAACTTATAGTTTAGTAAAAAATAATGCAAGAAACATCATTCAAAAAAAAGTTCACATTTTCAACAAAAACAGTTCCCATTGATTCCTGAATAATTTCGATTTAACGACTCGTGCGTGTTCTGCACAAACTGACACCATTACTGTAAATAATGAAATACTTACTCTACATAATGAAAGTAACTTTATAAGTAATTTGGTGAATTTAGGCAGTTGGTGCAGAAACCGCACCAGTCCATTTTTTTTCGAAAATCACTTTTTTATGGAAAACTTATCTTTAAATGAAGCTCTACGATCTAGTAAAATATTACATATGTTACTAAACTCTAAACCCTTTAAAATAAATAAACAAATTTTCGTTTTGTGCAGAAGCAGCACAAGTCCATGATTCCAAGCTGCGCACAAAGATGCGCAATGAATGAAATAATATTTATTTGTGATATTTATAAAGTGTTTTAGACGTTTTTAAATAATTTATATTAAACAGTTTATATTATAAATCAAATGCACTGAAAGCGAGGTAGAAAACAATAATAGTGAATTATGTGATAATTGTTAAGAAAATGTTGGAAAGTAATTTTTGAAAAATGTTTATATTTTTAAACTGCTAATAAAAATTATCCAAATTGAAAATTTTTAATAAATGTTACTAAAAATTTACTAAAACTGTGATACTTTACTTGATTCAATACATTTTCTGTGTTTTCCATTTCATTTTGTGCAGAAACCGCACAAGTCCAAAAGTTAATTTATTTTTTTTATACCCTATATTAATTAAAATATAAATCAATCATATTGAATTTTTAAACTCATAGGTTAGTAAAAAATAATACAAAACGCAGAATTAAAAAAAATTCTCACATTTACAAGAAAAACAGTTTTTATTTATTCCTGAACAATTACGATTTATGGACTTGTGCGGTTTTTGCACTAACTGCCTCAAATCTAATAAATAAATATTGAAGAGCTGTGATTCTATCATTAATAACATGAATTTTGTCCGAAATTCTCAATTTTTTAATGTTTTCTTGATTTTGTTTTTTGTTTTTTAATTATATTTCATTAAGTACTTTGCACATATATAACTTAAAATTTGTAAGTTAACTTTTTTATTACATACTAATAAATTTTTTGAACACTTTTTAGTTGATAATTTCCGAAATTGTATTCAGTTTTTAATTCTCCTATGAGAATTTATTATGAATTTATGGAAAAGGTCATGGGTTTTGAGCAACTTTAAATATTCTTCTATTTTAAAATAAAAAATGGAGGTACTTTTTTAATTTTAAACGAATTTTGAAGGTCAAAGTATAATGTTTCTGATTCTTATCTTTTTGAACTATCCACATGTAAAATTATAATTATATTGGTTTTTTTTCTTAACAGCTAAAAATAAAATAATAAATAAACAGTGTTAATTAAACATATAGAAATATATTTTAATTCAATAGTGCATGTCGATTGATAATAATACGTTTACGTTTTTGATTTTAAGAAATATTGACAAATTAATACTACATTTCAAACCACGGGGTTAGTTTAGCTGGTTGAATCCTAAACTCTGCGAACGTGCCAAGTCAAGCTTGCTTGGTTCGAGACCGATAGCCTGGGAGTTTTTTGTCTTGTGAGATAACTTCATTAGAGAGTTAAAATTTTTTAAGAGGCCCGCATTGGAATTTTACCTTAAATTAAATTTAAGTATTTTACGTCTACAGAACGACTAGAAATTAGGAGTACTCGCATTTGCCTGGACCACCCAATATTGCGTTTTCTCGCCAGTGGAGAAAGAAAACTGTAGAAAAAACTCTCTTAAATACAACCGGTTTATCGACAGTCGAGTTCTAATGATCTAGGCTGTAGACAAAAAAAAAATAAGTACAAAAAGCAGCTGTACAGTGCCTTCAATCTAATGGTTTCGTGGCTTTTGCATAACTTTAATTGTATGATTGTAACTGGCTTGATATATCGATTATCGATAGCTATGTTCAATTTTTTGATTATTGAAACTATATATTGACCATCCAACCTTATCCGACTCTACCTGACCGAAACTTAACAGACCTAACCAAGCCCTAACCAAGCCCTAACCGAACATATCTGACCCTATCCGACCTTACCTAACTACTAGACCTTACCTGCTTCTTACTTAACTTACTTGACCTTACCCGGTGCTACCTGATCTTACCAGGCCCTATGCGACTTTACCTGACACTATTCGATACTAACTCACCCGAGCTTACCCACCCCTACCTTACCCGACTCTGGCGATTTGGCGAAAATTGAAGGTAAATCGAATTCGTTTTCCGTTCGATTTCACTTCAATCCAACGCAAAAATACAATGTAAAATGTCTTTAAAAGGAATAATAAAATATTGAAAATGATAAATATATGAATCCTCTATCATATTGAACTTGCACAATCTTTAAATATTAGCAAATTAATATTAACGATAGTGAAAATACATAAGTTAATTAAGTAATGTTTGACAGCATATTTCAAGGATTTAACTGATTTAATATACGTAAGAAAAGCGCTGTTTTTTTATAAAAAAGTATTAGTTAATGATAAAATAAACAAATAAGTGAATAGCCAATTCATAATAATTGAAACAAAAGTTAAAAAATATTAAACTTTCGTAATATTGGGTGTTTCTACACTAACACTAATAACCAATTAACCCACTCAGATTGACGACCAATCACAGAAAGTCACGTGCTTTTTCGTACCAAAATCAAATCCCTCAATTTTTATTTAGAGAATATATAAGTACAAAAATTAATAGTCTAAATAAAACTAATTTAATTAATTTTTGTCATTATTAAAAGCTTAATTACTTTAATTTCTTAAGAACGAAATGTTATAATTAATTCAATTTAATGTAAAAGTAAACTAATTAAATCCAAATAAAAATTAATTTCCAATTAAAATACTTAATTACCACTGAATTAATAATTAAAATTTTAAAACTTAAATTACACAAAACTAAAAATTCAGATATTAAAATTACAAAAATATTAATTTGGAATTAAAATGCACGACGGATGGTAGCAGACAGGGGAACAACACTAAATTTATAAAAAAACTTCAATTTACTAAATTCTATCATATATTATGAAAACATGGCTATAGTTTTCCTTTATTTATAACAAGTGTTAATAACCCCCTAAACACACCAGCAAATAAAATAATCGAAAAAGGTATTAAACAAAATTATCAATTTAAAAAAAAAATCTAATAAAGTTATAAATTAGTGGGACATACCCAGAAAATGAATGAAGATCAAAAATGGTAAATTATACCCAGAAATATATCCACTACCTCTTTAAATTACTAACAAGAATCATCAACCGCTAGAAAAAAATATGATTTGTGTGAAAAAATTGTAAGAAGTTCTAAAGTGGTAAAGCATACCTTGAAATATATATCCTAATGTTTTGAATTAATAACAAGAATTATTAACTCCAAAAAACCACCCAGAAGGAAATTATTTAGAAAAAAAGTTTTGAAAAAATTATCAGGTTGCACTCAAAAATTCTAATGAACATCTAGAACGTTAAAACATATTCACAAATATACCTCCTAATTTTCTGAACAGATACCAAGAATTGTCAACTACAAAACACCAGTCCTAAGGAAGATCATCGGAAAAGATTTTAAATAAAATTACAAATTTGCACAAAAAAATTATAATGAAGATCTAAAATAGTGAATCATACACAAAAATATACTCTATACTTTTTTAAATTAATAACAAGAATCTTTGACCCTAAAAACTACCTCTCGGCAAAACAATCGAAAAAATTAAAAAAAAAAAACAAATCAATTTGCATGAAAAAATTCTAAAGAAGATCTAAAATGGTAAAGCATAATCTGCAATATAGCCCCTAATTATTGAAAATGATAACAAAAATCATTGATCCTTTATAACTTACCCTAAAGAAATTAACCAGAAAAAATTTAAAGAAAATTTATCAGTTTTTCCGAAACGATACTAATAGAGTTCTAACATGGTCAAGCATACCGGGAAATATATCCTTTGATTTTTTAAATTGATAACAAGAGTCATTAAACAATAAAAACCACCCCTCAGAGAAATAATCGGAAAAAATTATGAACAAAATCATCATTTTCCGCAAAAAAATTCAAATTAGGATTTAAAATGGTAAACGATACTTGAATATATACCTTCTACTTTTTTAAGTTTATGACAACAATCATCGAGCACTAAAAACCACCCCTCAGTAAAATATTCAGAATAAATGTTAAAAGAAATTATCAGTTCGCAGAAATAAAGCCTAATGCAGTTCAAATTTGGTGATAGGTACCCAGAAATACACGCTTTAATTTTTAAAATTCATAACAAGATACTTATAAACCCCTCCACAGAAAGATAATTAAAAGAAATTAAAAAAAATTATCAATTTTCCCAAAATATTCTAATAAAGATATTAACTGGTAAAACATACTAAGAAAAATACCCTCTAATTTTTTAAGTTCAAAACAAGAATCATCAATTTGGAATTAATTATGAAAAAAATGTTGAACTTGCACACAAAGATTCTTAATGATTCTTAAAAACTCTTAAAAACCACGCTCAGTAAATAAAATAGAAAACATTTAAAAAAAATTGACAGTTTTAACAAAAAAATTCTAATGAAGGTCTAAAATGGTTAAACATACCCAGAAACATACCCCTTAATTTTTTAAATAAATAACAAAATTCATTGAACAATAAAAACCCCCCCCTTAGGGTTATAAACTGGAAAAATTATGAAAAAGAATTTCAATTTACACAAAAAAATCTAATAAAGATATAAAATAGTGAACCATACCCAGAAATATAACCCCTAATTCTTTAAATTGTAAACAAGAATTGACAATCCAAATAAACCACTCCTCAGTAAAATAATCAAAAAAAGTTTGAAAAAAACTGTCAATTTGCACAAAAAAATTCTAATGAAAATCTAAAATAATGAATCATACCGAAAAATATACCTTTTACTTTTTTAAATTAATACCAAGAACTATCGACCCCTAAACCCACCCCTCTGGAAAGCGATCGAAAAAATTTTGAAATAAAATATCAAATTGCACGTAAAAATTCTAATGAAGGTCTAAAATGGTAAAACATATCCTGAAATATACTCCCTAATTATAAAAATCAATAACAAGAATCATTCATCTATAAAAACCAACCCTAAGAAAATTAACCAAAAAAAAATCATAGAATCCCATAAAAAGATCCTAATGGAGTTGTGACCTGGTCAAGCATATCAGAAAATATACCCCTTAATTTTTTAAATTGATAACAAGAATCATTTATCTTTAAAAACCAACCCTAAGGAAATTAAACAGAAAAAATTTATAGAAAATTTATCAGTTCCCACAAAAATATCCTAATGGAGTTTTAACATAGTCATGCATACCGGAAAATATATCCCTTAATTTTTTAAATTGATAACAAGAATCATCAAACAATAAAAACCACCCCTCAGAGAAATAATCGAAAATAATTATGAACAAAATTATCAATTTCCGCAAAAAAAATGAAATTAAGATTTGAAATGGTAAACGATACCCAGAAATATACACTTTAATTTATAAAATGGATAACAAGATACTTAAAAACCACTCCACAGAAAAATAATTGGAAAAAATTACAAAAAAATGTATCAATTTCAACAAGAAAATTCTAATGTAGATCTAACATCGTGAAACATACCCAGAAATATACCTTTTACTTTTATAAATTAATGACAACAATAATCGAACACTAAAAACCACCCCTCAGTAAAATAATCAGAAAAAATTTTGAAAAAAATTATCAGTTCGCACCAAAAAAGCCTAATGCAGTTCAAAAATTGTGATGATACCCAGAAACAGACACTTTAATTTTTAAAATTGATAACAATATTCTTAAAAACCACTCTACAGAAAAATGGTCGCAAATATTTTTGTAAAAATATTATTAATTTAAAAAAAAACATTCTTATGAAGACCTAAATTGGTGATACATACCCGGAAATAAACCTTCTATTTTTTTAAATTGATAAGAAGAATCATCGATCCTTAAAAACGACCCATCATAAAATAATCTGAAATAATTATGGAAAAAATTTTAATTTGCACAAAAGTCTTAATGGGGTCTTAAAATGGTAAAAAATGCTCAGAAATAAACTCCCGAATTGTTGAAATTAATAAAAGGAATCCGAAACACTTAAAAACCACCCTCAGGAAAATAAACAGATAAAATATTAAAAAGAATTATCAGTTTGTACAAAAAATTTTTAATAAAGATCTACCTAATTTTCCAAACAGATAACAAGAATTATTAACCTTAAAAAACCAACCTTAAGGAAGATAATCGGAAAAGATTTTGAAGAATATTACCAATTTTGCATAAAAGACCCCCTAATTTTCCAAACAGATAACAAGAATTATCAACCCCAAAAAACCAACCTTAAGAAAGTTAATCGGAAAAGATTTTGAAGAATATTACCAATTTGCATAAAAAAATTCTTATGAAGATCTGAAATTGTGAAACATACCCAATTGCCTACAAATATCTCTTTAAATATGTCTACCTCTGTGTTTTTTTAATCTTCTTCTCTCTTGCGTGCAATCACAAATATGCTGCTATTGTCTAGAAACGACGGACGGTCGCCAAATTCTCTTTATAAGTGTTTCGCACCAGGCCACGAAACTCTAAAAACAGAAAAAACAATTCATCTCTCCTCGACTTTTTTTTTATGATAATTATAAAAACAAAAATTACTTACGTAATTTATTATTGTTATATAAAAAATAGCAATAATTAAAAATTTAGATTAAAATGAATGCAAAATTCAAAATTAATTCAACTTGAAAACTATTAATTTGAAAATGGCACTTGTTAAATAAATTTTGATCGTGTTATAGATCAGAAGCTTTTAAAATTTTGGTTATGGGAAGCTTTAAATTAGGTTAAAAATGCGTTTTTTAAATATATGTAAACTGGATACAGTATTTTGAAACTTAAGTAAAAATTGATAATTACGAAAAATTCAGAAAAATGTATAGTTTTTGAAATGTTTATTTTTTAAAATGTTTTAACTTGATAAGTCAAAAGATGCATCTTCACTAAAACTTCTAGATAAAAGAACAAAATTCATATGATGGAATATTTTTCTTTTAAATATGAACCAACAAAATTCTTTCAAAAAATCTAAAAATAAAAAATGTAGTTAACTTGACTCGATTGGGTTCAAAATTCTACAATTTTATTTAATTTAGGAAAATCTTTAATTAAACAATACATTAAAAAAGTTCTTATTAGGCTCCAGATATATTTCCAAATTTGATATTTACACACACATAAACAGGGAATCAAAATTTTTTGAAATGTTATTTTTGGGTTTCTGAGGTAAAAAAATTTCAAAATAGGTATGTCAAAAAATCAAAATTGAAAACTTTTGGTAAAACAATACTTGCTTTGTTATGAAGAATAGACAAATAAATATAGCTTTTCTTTCAGTTTGCTTTTTCTCTATTTTTCTTTCACCTCTCCGTGTACAATTCCACTTTCTCTTTTTTTATTAATTAATATCTTCTAATTTTTTACACTTTTTAACCTAATTCTTTGTTTTTTACCTAAAATAATTTATAGTTTATAATGTTTATGTATATACGTCATTTTTTATGTAGTAAATGAGATTGAGTTTTATGAAATTTAAGAATAAATTAATAACATAATTTAATAAATTTATTCACTATGTTTAAATGTATCCCTTATCCATGTTGCTTTGCATCTTTAAACAACTTGAAAGTAGATACTATTAATAAAATTCGTTTTTGTTTAACAACTTCAAGTAGGTCAACTTATAAATAAATTTTTTTAACATCATGAGCTCGTTCTAACCCATATTCGTTAATTATCAAGAAAGCATGGTCTTTCAAGTTGTTTAAAGATGCAAAGCAAAATGGATGAAGGATTTCAAACTTATAAACATAGTTAATATTAAATTATTATATTTATTTATTCTTGAATTTCATAAAACACAATCTCATTAATAACATGAAAAACGACGTATATACATAAAGGTTAAAGTATTAATTATTTTAGGTGAAAGGCAGAAAATAAGTTTAAAAAGAGGAAAAAATTAGAAGAAAATTGATGAAAAATAAGAAAATGGAAGGGTGCTCGGAAAGTTGAAAGAGAAAGAGAGAAAAAGGAAATTGGAAAAAGGTATATTTATTTGTCCCTGCTTCCTAACAAAGCAATATTGTTTTAGATCTTGATTAGAATTTTTTGTGCAAATTGGTAATTTTTTTCAAAATTTTTTACGATTATTCTCCTGAAGATGATATTTAGGGGTCGAAAATTCTTATCAATACAAAATACTTGAAGGAATATCTCACTGTATGCTGCACCATTTTAGATCTTGTAACGATCTAAATCGTTAATTAGTCCAATCAATCGTTGTCTCCCTCCGAGTTCGCTCTTCTTAGAGTAATCGTGGCATAAGTGCCACTCGAAAGATTTGAATCAGCGCAGTTTCTGGTTGCAGGTGGCGTGTCGAGCTTAAGCGCAGCAGACGACATTTCCACCTGTCGCCGGCAACCGGCAGATTGATGCGAGCGACGCATGCGAGCGTGTGTGATTGTAAATCACCAATCGATTTTTGTTAAATTATAGAGTTCCAAGTGATGTTCAATAAATATTAATTAATCGCAATAAACTGTGTCACGATTCGTTTTCTTGTGCCAACTGCTACGATCCGCTGTTTTGTAGCCTTCATACAAGGATAACCATTCGCTCGACGAGTGCCTTTATTGTTTCACCTGCATTATATGTCAATCACCAACTGGTAAGTCCGCCCTTTATTATCTCACCTGGCCAATATGGATTTTCTTAATTGCTTTCTCCCTACATCCGCATCGATCACCGGGTAGATGAGTAAATCAATTAACCTGTGGTAAGTTTCGTGTGTAAACTGTGAGACCGGTCGCGAGTCGAACCCCTTCTTCTATCTTTTGTTCATTTATTCAACTAATTAATTAAAATCTCGTGATAAGTCGTCACATTTATGGCGCCCAACGGATTCTTTTAGTTTTTAACTAAAATCTATAAATTTTACGCAATTTTCTCGGTGGAAAATTCCTTTTGCCGGTTGCAAAATGGCGTCGCCATGTGGTCTCATTCCGATGAGAAAATTGCTTTCCTAAAGTGCTTTTAAATCGAAATACGCTTGCAATTACAAGCCCAAAAATTTTCGAATTATCGTTTGTAACTTTTTTACGAATTTTTCCCCTTGTTGTTACTCACAAAGCACTCGTAAAACGCACGAAACTGCCACACATTTAATGCGTCAAATCTTTTTAATTATTGTAAACTCGCATCAATCTCAAAAATTTGCTTTCGGTTTACTGCCATTTTTAAAAAATCTTTTAACAAAATTAATTTCTCGTTACTTTAAGCTTAAAAATTGAAACATGTTCTACGCTTTCAAAAAATTACAAAACATTTTCTAAAAATGTAAAATCTAATTTATTTGTGAAATCTGCTTTTTGATTAATTCTTATCGCTTTTTACGCATGTAAAATTCTATTATTGTGCTAGTTAAATTTGAATTTTATTTTGCCTATTTCCTGCAAATTGTCGAAAATCCAATAAAATATAAATAATAATTTTATAGCGAAAACCACGAGTGACAAAATTTAATCGTTGCAAAAATTATGAAATTTTAAGTGGCCACATTTTTCTTTCGCCACGGTAGAACACCAGGTCCTTTGCACGAGGTCACCAAACGTAAACACGCCAGTGTTTACAACTAGGCGTTATCTTTGCTTCTTGCCGGTTACTTCCAAATTAAAATAAAATCGAAACTCGAAATATTTTTCGCATTAGGAAAATAAAATGAAATTCTGTCAAACACGTTTACCAAAATACTCGATTCGAAATCACTAAAAATAAATTACAAATTGCTCTTTTCTCTAAATTGTGGAAAAAAATTTTTTTTCTTACTTTCTCTTCCTTTCTTTCAATTTTTATTTTCACCTTTTGATTAAATAAAGATTTTAATTTTAACAAATTGTTTAATCGACAGTCACGCTTCGGAAATATTTTTTTTTATTCCGATATCACGCATAATGCGACATTTCGATGAATTAATCGAATTAAAAACCAAATGAATTTAATTAACCAACGAATTGAATGAATTTAATTAATTGATTAATTAAAAATAAATTAAAATTAAAAATCAAAAATCTTTCTTTTCCAGCTTTTTCGAAAATTAATGAAATCAATTGATTACACTTTCGAGATTTTTTGATTCGACTACGCATTATTTGCAAAAATTTTCAACCAAATAATTCGCTAATGACTAATCGATTATTCAATTTTTTCAAATGACTAGAAATCACAATAAAAACAGGAATTCTGCGGAAAAGGCAGAATCTCAAAAAGCACGAACTCAACAGAACGTATTCAAACGCTCGAGTATGATTCCTCGATCACCCCCACCCGGCAACCAGCCCCCCCACCAGTAGTCACAACTGCCAGTGAAACGGTTTTCACACAATGGCAACTACCGGGAAATACTGGGCAAGGAAACGCCTCCGGTGGAACACTACCCCCTCCCGTAACAACGCAAAGCGCTGGCCCAGGAACGCAAAGCGCTGGCCCAGGAACGCAAAGCGCTAGCCCGGGAACGCAAAGCGCTCCAAATCAGGAACAAAATATTCCCCAAGAAGAACAAAAAATCCCTGACGAAACGCAAAGCGTTCCGGACAACGCTACGGGTAGTCCGCGCAGAAGAATACCAAAAATAACAATTCTAAAGCATCATAATTCACATCGAATACTAAAACATTTAGAAACACCCCCCTAATATCGGGCAGAATTAAGAGAACTATGTCCCATATGCAAAACCTTATGCAAGAACAAACGGCAAATAACGCAAATTTTCAAAAAACAATTACCGACTTACTCGACAATCACTTAAAGGAAACACGGTACATTATTAACCAAATAGTTACGGATAACGCTCGACATATAGACACACTTAGGGCCGAAACTGCTAAAAATATTCATTCTTTAGAAAATAAAATGGTTTCTGCGATGAACAACTATCAAGTTGAGACAAATCAGGAGATTCAGCTCCTTACACGGAAAGTCACAGAATTGCAAATAAAGCAAGCGCAATCGCCTTGGCATGACTCACGATGGGAATCCATCGACCATGCCTACACAAACGATGTACACTTAACACAGCCCACCTCGTTACCCCCCACTCTAGCTACCACTACGGTAACAACTACGAGTGCACAAACGAGCACTGCGTGGAGCACGGGAATAAACGCTTCAAGCGCTCCACCCCCCCTCTCATTCTTGACACCGTCGGTAAGAATACTCCCTCCTGCTCGCACTCTTCAATTTAATGACGCTCCAAGTTTTTACGCAGCGCCACAAAATTTCAGTAACGAATCCGAATCACAAAATTTAATTCAATTCACGGTACCAAATTCTATCCCGAATCCAATAGCAAAACCGCTCCCCAACACACAGAATCGCACTGCTAATATTCATAAAATCATCAAATCCTGGGAATTAAAATTCCCTGGAAAACTTGATGCACACGAATTCATCGATGAATTCGAATCCAAAATGAATGCCTCATCGATCAGTCCTGATGACGCGCTCTCAGCGCTTACACAAATTCTTTCCGGTTCTGCTTACACATGGCTTATGGCTTTTCGTAGTACCTGGACTACTTGGCCCGAATTTGCAACAAAATTCCGCACAACCTTCGGCGACACCAACGACGACCAGCAAATTACGAATAAAATCCAACGAGCAATTCAATCGGCAAATGAATCAGGGATCGAATTTATAATTCGTATAGGCGCACTTTACAATAAACTACAATGTAAAGTTCCGGAAAAAAGTCAGCTCGACAAAATTTACTCGGGTTTGCATTCCGACTTGATTGCGCAATTTGATCGAGATACGTTTTCGTCTTACGACGAACTAATCGTGAAAATTCACAAATACCAAGAAAAATTGGAAATTATGCAAAACACCGACAAAATGCGCGAGCAAGACAGCAAAAAGCCTCCTGCTCCGCGCAGAAAAAGTCAGCTTAATGCGATTGACACGCAATCAGCGCAAAACGACTTTGACCCTTCCGAACCACCTATTAACGAATCAAAACCAGAATTGAAATCGAAAAATAAAAATAATAACGGAAAAAAACAAATAAGCGGTGAACCGGAAACTAATCTTAATAAAATTGAAATTTATAAACGCCAGATGGACGCTCAGGCTGCGCACGGCGCAACCCAGCCCCCCTCCCCTCCGGTAGCCCCTCGTGACCTGCGCGCCCCCTCCACTTCTGGTTTTCAGCACTCCTCAGCCCCTGCTTCGTCGCAGAAGGGGGGAGGGGATAGTGAATGGAACGCGCAGTCCAATCGCGGTACCGATAATCGAAATCAAGGTAATAGAGGGCGCAACAACGGTTTTAGAGGCAACAATCGTTTTAACAATAACCGTGGTGGAAATAACAGAGGTAATTGGAACGGTTACGGCCTTAATTACGGTAATAATTACAATTACCAAAACCATTCCTCTACACCCCCACCAAGTTGCCACTTAGACTGTCAGTGCAAGGTAAGCGCACCAACACAGCCATCTTGGCCGCCTCAAGCGCAGCCACCTTGGCCACCACAAGCGCCACCTGCTCAGCACTCGCACCCCTGGCCAAACCCTTACGGTAGCCAGTACCACGATCAGCGTCCGAACGCTGGACAGCCGGATCAGTCAAAAAACGCCAGAGACGCCAGGAGAGACTAGATCTCCCTGGCGAATTGAAAACAAATTTTATCGAAAATTCAAATACGGCTATTGATTTAAAAAATTCATATTTTAATAAAAATTATAACACCGACGACCGTGCAATTCCGAGTTGCAGTCATGACGCTCAGGACTCAACGTGTGTCTCTCAAAATGCATCAACGCTCAATCAAGCGTATGCCAGTAGAGACAACACTAGTGATTCCGAAAGCGACTACGACGATGCTATCTACTCAGAATCCGAGACGGAATATCCCGACTCTGACGAAGAGCTCCCCTCCACTGAACCAATGCGCTCAGTAGGACCGGGCATATCTTCCGTGACGTCATTGCCTTTAGCTACCCCAACTACCTGCATAATAGCAGCAGTGGATCAGCTTAGGTACTTAGTGGACAAAGGGCCAGCACCGCCCTTACCGTCGCAAAAACGGATCACGATCGACGTATTATTAATAATCGGCGATAATAAAATCACAGCCCTCCTCGACACAGGTAGCGATCGCACCTACATGTCAGGAGAGCTATTCGATAAAATTAAAAATCTAGCGAATGACGAACCCTTAGAAGATGCGATAACACGCGCAGGCGTACAACTCGCACACCGAGATCACATCGCCTCGCCCCGTTATTCTGCTAAATTTAACACTCAAATTAACGATTGTTATGGCGAATTGTGGTTCACAATCTTCGACGGGCTCACAAAGCCCATTATTCTCGGGTTAGATTTTATATTCGCATGGAAAGTTGTCATAGATGCAATCAATGATTATTGGTTCATCCAAGGGTCAAAAATTCGGCTCCCTTTACGCTCGAAAAATAACACGAGAAACGTGCTCAATTCAATGCAATTGATCGAGCTAACGCTGGAACAACGGAAAACCCTAGACAATTTTATTAATGACAAGCTATCAAATTTCGCCTCGGGCACCGGTGTAACCGATCTGACAACTCACGTCATCGAATTGACCGACCCGACGCCAATAAAATTAAAGCCTTATCGTAGAAGCATGGAGGCCAATAAAATTATAAATGCTCAAATTGATTCTTATTTAGAAAAGAAATTTATTGTTCCGAGCAATGGCCGTTATGCTAGTCCCGTCGTGCTTACGTATCGTAAAGATGGCAGGCCGAGGGTTTGCATCGATTATCGTCAGCTAAATAAAATAACGAAAAAATCGGCATACCCCCTGCCGCGCATGGACAGCATACTAGATGCTTTATCAGAAGCTAACATTATTAGCACCATTGATCTTACCGACGCATTTCACCACATACCGGTCGACCCCAAGTCACGTGAATACACTGCTTTCGTAGTCCCCGGTCGTGGACAATTCGAGTGGATTCGAATGCCTTTCGGCCTCACAAATGCGCCGGCCACTTTTCAAGCCCTCACGGATAGGCTTAAAGATAAATTCGTCGACTATGTCCGAAAAAATAAGTTACCAGAACGTTTCGTCGATCAGGTCCACGCTTACTTGGACGATTGGATAATTATATCCAAAACGTTCGAAGAACACATATTGCTTCTAGATATCGTATTCACGATACTGCAAAACGCAGGTCTATCCATTAATAGGGATAAATCCCATTTCGCCAAATCATCGGTCGAATACTTGGGATTCCTTCTCGACAAGGATGGCCTCAAACCCAATCCAAAACGGATAGAGCCAATTTTAGAACGCCCCAGTCCACGCAACCGTAAAGAGTTGCGCCAGTTTAACGGTTCCGTTAACTGGTACCATAGGCATCTGCGCAATATCGCGCGAGTACAGGGCCCGCTAAATAAATTAGCAAGTCCCAAAGTGCCATGGCGGTGGACTGAAGAGCATGAAACCGCGTTTCAGGAAGTCAAGGAGTCGCTTAGGAGCGCCCTGACCCTAGTCGCGCCTAAGCCAAATTTGCCGTTCATTCTTTATACCGATGCGAGCGACACTGGTCTTGGCGCAATCCTGACGCAACTAGATAAAGATAAGGAAAATCTCATCACGTGCTTAAGCAGACCTTTGAGAGGTGCTGAGTTGAATTACACCACCACCGAGAAGGAATGCTTAGCCGTGATCTTTGCAATTAAGAAGTTACGTTGTTACCTCGAAGCCACCGAGTTCACGGTAATTACCGATCACTCGAGTTTAACTTGGTTACTGGGTGTACAAGACCCTAGAGGTAGACTCGCTAGATGGGCCCTAGAGCTGTCAGCCAACAAAGCGCATATTGTGCACCGAAAAGGTACCACCAATGAGGCGCCTGACACGCTCTCGCGTTTGTATGAGGATTCCCCTCCAGACACACCCCCCTCTAGACTTAAACCTTATTCGTAACAAGCCTTGGTACGAATCCATAGTAGAGCGCACACGGGTAAATCCTCAATTTAACGAGCGCTATAAGCTCGATTCCTTGTATTATTACAAGCCAAACCTGATTAAGGAAAGTCTTGGTGATAACAACGCCTGGAAGAAAGTCTTAAAAGAGGAAGAAATAATTCCCATGATATCGAAGTACCATGATACCCCACAATCTGCGCATCAGGGTATCAATAAAACATACTACGCAATCCTCGGACACTATTATTGGCCCGGTATGCGTGAAGATGTGAAGCTTTACGTCAATCGCTGCGATGTGTGTCTCAAATGCAAGCCGGATAACTCTGCGCCTCAAGGCTTGATGTATCCTCGCAAGTTCGCCGAACCTTGGGACACCGTCTCGCTAGATATAGTAGGTCCCCTTCCGAGATCCAAATCCGGAAAAAGCTATACTCTAGTATGCGAAGATACGTTCTCACGCTACATCGAATGTTATGCCCTCTCGAAAGCGGACGGTCCGAAGATATCTAAGTGCCTAAACGTATTAGTAAACAAATGGGGAACTCCGAGAATATTTATCACTGATAACGGGACGGAATTCGTTAACCGAGTTATCGCAAAGTTCATGGATAAGGTAGGTTCCATACAGCGCACGACGCCCGTGTACCACCCGCAGTCGAACCCCGTGGAGCGCGTAAATCGTAATTTAAAAACAATGATCGCAAGTCTCCTCGGTAATGATCACCGTGAATGGGATATCTTACTCGATGAGATCCAATTTGCGTACAACACTTCGGTCCACTCCTCCCTAGGCGTTACTCCTGCATTCCTCAATTTTACTCGTGAACCACGACGGACAGGTAGACCGATAACTGACGTAGACGTCACTGACGATACTACCCCCGGTTCTACGAATGACTGGCTAGAACGTATTAAGCGCATAGATGCACTCCGTGAAAAAGTGCAGTCAGAAATGTTAAAAGCCAGCAAGAAGCAGAGTAGAACGTATAATAAGAATCGTAAGAACAACATTATGTTTGAAATCGGTGACCTGGTTTTCTACCCTAACAACACTTTATCTAGCGCGGTACGTGGTTATAATTCAAAGTTGGCGCCACGTTACAAGGGCCCAGCCGTAATTTCGGAAAAATTGTCACCAGTGGTCGTCGTTATCAGCGATACGCATGGGAAAAAGGTTGGCAAGTACCATATAGGCGATTTAAAAATAGCAAGAAGGAGTCGCAGACTCCATACTACGTTGTAAATAATTTTTCAGGTCAGAAGACGCCATGGACACCACCGCCGACACGAGCGCCAAGCCGTTGAATTTCTCGCAGATACGGGTCCTGCAACTGCAAACGAGCCCAGCAGACCTACTCGATGTATTCCACGACTTAAAGTTCGTGGAAGAGTCTACCAATCTAGTCACCCTCCGGAAGGCGGATCTTGAAAGTCTGGTGCACACGCGCCACGTTCTCGCCACACAATTGTTTGAGGAAAGAAGAGCCAACGACGAGCTTCGTCAAGAACTTGAGGCCCTGAAGAACAAGCCAGTGGTTCCCTCCTCATCAGATCCTAGCTGCCCTTACAAACTACTGGCAGATCTCAATCAGGAGAGGCGTGATCTCTCCGTAGAATTAGCCAAAATTAAACAGGAAGCTACTAAGGATAAGGAAAAGGCGGAGAAACTCCAAGCCGAAGTAGAAGTATATAAAACTGATTACGACGCCCTATTGGCCGACTACTATTACGTAGAAGGCTTGTATAAACGCATGCGCGACGTATTCGGCAGAACTATTGCCGAAGTGTATCGCGCCCAGGTCGAAATGAGGGAGCCGCATTTACGATTCAAGGCCCCCGAGGGATGCCTCAACTGCTCCGTTAAGGGCCATAGCCATAAGAATTGCCCTAAGCCTTATAATGGTAAATTCTGCCAGAGATGTGACTCAGCCGAGTTCAATAATGAAGATTGCCCGTGGCCACACAGTGCCATGACCCGTTACCATTTACCGGAGAGCTTAAGGTGCAATGGATGCAAACGCCCGCGCAACCTTCCAGACCCAAACTGCACTTCTTGCCGTAAGCGAATGGTTCGAGATGGAACCATAAAGCGCAACGCCCTCGCCCAACAACTCGAGGACCAGCCCATGCTACAAGCGACTCCAGCCTCTCAGCCAAAGCGCCATCAAAACACGACGACGGTGGCTAAAACGACGGAACCTTCAACCTTCAAACTTGGTACTCTGCCACTCGCCTCTGGTTCTCTTTCACAATCGCCGCTGACTAGGCGTGATCTGGGACCAGCAGGGCCATCTGTTAGACGAGTGACTGCTGAGGCCGAAAGGAAGCCCGACCAACCGCTTGGGCTCGACGTACTAGTTTCGGACCCATCAACGAGGAGTGAATCACATCCTGACGATTCAGAACAACTGGCAGCTGCGACACAAGGAGTCAATGATACCACTGCAGATTCTACGCTGACCGATCAACGAGTGGAAGAAGATCTATAGTTTAAAATATACAAATGTAATTTTCGTTCTCACGCAATTTGCGTATTATTTTGATTTTTTTTGTTAGTGTAAGCAGACTTTAGCGCCTATGCGTGCCAAAATACCTTTTTCATTTCCGTTTCCTTTTTTTTCTCTATTTAATTTTTGTTTAATTTACCATTTCGCTAAATTCAGCGCCATTCTCTTGAAGCTAATTGTTTAAGAAAACTGTTATATTTCTGTATTTTTGATACCCTTACTTGGTAATAAAGATTATATCAATTAATACCTAATATTCCCCATTGTTTAGTTCACTCCTCGCACTTTCTAATTAGGAAACAAAAACCTAGTCATAGTAGATGGGGAGAAAGCAATCAACATTTAAAACATTGAGTTACGATTTAGTCATTTTTAATTTCTATATTTCCAAAATAATCTAAGTTAAAGTTTCTGTTGTCTATCATGTTCATTTCTAGTTTTATATAGTTCTTTTTACTTTTTGCAGAGCCTTAACCAGGTGAGATCAATAAGTACCGAAAAGGGTGGATGGGATCGAACCTGGAGGGTAACAGCGATCTAGAAGGGGGGAGTGTAACGATCTAAATCGTTAATTAGTCCAATCAATCGTTGTCTCCCTCCGAGTTCGCTCTTCTTAGAGTAATCGTGGCATAAGTGCCACTCGAAAGATTTGAATCAGCGCGGTTTCTGGTTGCAGGTGGCGTGTTGAGCGTAAGCGCAGCAGACGACATTTCCACCTGTCGCCGGCAACCGGCAGATTGATGCGAGCGACGCATGCGAGCGTGTGTGATTGTAAATCACCAATCGATTTTTGTTAAATTATAGAGTTCCAAGTGATGTTCAATAAATATTAATTAATCGCAATAAACTGTGTCACGATTCGTTTTCTTGTGCCAACTGCTACGATCCGCTGTTTTGTAGCCTTCATACAAGGATAACCATTCGCTCGACGAGTGCCTTTATTGTTTCACCTGCATTATATGTCAATCACCAACTGGTAAGTCCGCCCTTTATTATCTCACCTGGCCAATATGGATTTTCTTAATTGCTTTCTCCCTACATCCGCATCGATCACCGGGTAGATGAGTAAATCAATTAACCTGTGGTAAGTTTCGTGTGTAAACTGTGAGACCGGTCGCGAGTCGAACCCCTTCTTCTATCTTTTGTTCATTTATTCAACTAATTAATTAAAATCTCGTGATAAGTCGTCACAATCTTCATTAGAAGTTTTTTATGCAAATTGATAATTTTTTTAAAATTTTTATCTACTGTTTTCCGGAAGCCTAATTTTCCAGAAAGCTGGTTTTTAGGAGTTGATGATCCTAGTTATAAATTTAAAAAAGTAGGGGGTATATTTCGGGTTATGTTTCATCATTTTAGATATTGATTAGAATTTTTTTGTTAAAATTGATAATTTTTTTTGAAACTTTTTCCGATTAATTTCCTGTGGGGTTGTTTTTAAAGATCGATGATGCTTCTTATCAATTTTCAAATTAAAAGGGTATATTTCTGGGTTTGGTTCACTAGTTTATATCTTCATTAGATTTTTTTGTTTAAACTGACAATTTTTTTGAAAATTTTTAATAATTTAATTTACTGAGCGTGGTTTTTAAGAGTTACGTCTTTTTTTTATTAATTTTAAAAATAAGAGTATTTTTCTTGATATCTTTTACCATTTTATAATCCCATTAAGAATCTTTGTGTGCAGATTAAAATATATTTTTTCATGATTATTTCCGAATAAATGATTCTTGTTTTGAATTTAAAAAAGTAGGGATTATATTTCTTGTTATGTTTTACTAGTCAAGATCTTCATCAGAATTTTTTTAGGCAAATTGATAATTTTTTTCTAATATCCTCCAATTATTTTCCTAAATAATGGTGTTTTAGGGTTGTCAATTCTTGGTCACAATGAGCGAACATGTGCGATATATTTCTGGGTATATTTAACCATTTTAGATCTTCATTTGAATTTTTTTCTGCAAATTGATAGTTTTTTTCAAACTTTTTTTGATTTTTTTCATGAGGGGTGATTTTTTTGGGTTATCTATTCTTATTTACAATTTAAAGAATTAGGGGTTATATTTCTGGGAATGGTTCACTATTTTATATCTGGATTAGATTTTTTTGTGGAAATTGTTTTGCATTTACAAAATGAGGGGTTATTTTTCTTAGTATGTTTTACCAGTTAAGATCTTTATTAGAATGTTTTGGGAAAATTGATAATTTTTTTTCTAATTTCTTTCAATTATCTTTCTGTGGGAGGGTTTATAAGTATCTTGTTATGAATTTTCAAAATGAAAGCGTGTATTTCTGGGTATCCATCACCAATTTAGAACTGCATTAGGCTTTTTTTTGCGAACTGATAATTTTTTTCAAATTTTTTTCTGATTATTTTACTGAAGAGTGGTTTTTAGTGCTCGATGATTCTTGTCATTAATTTAAAAAAGTTGAAGGTATATTTTTGGGTATTGTTTACCATTTCAAATCTTAATTTGAACTTTTTTGCGAAAATTGATAATTTTGTTTTCAATTTTTTGAAATAATTGCTCTGAGGGGTGCACTGAGAAAAAAAGTTGATTAATTATAACCAATTTTATTAAATGTAGACAAGAGAGGCTGTTGATATAGCACCTGCAAAGCACTTTGTTTTTTATTAGCCGAATAAGTGCTACTGTTAACCTTAAAGTTCTGTTGTAATCGCCAGTATCATGTTCGTTTTGTTCCGAGTCCCTTAACCTAGAAATTGTCCAGAGGCTTATTTTATCACCCTGATTAAAAAAGACATTAGAAAAATCATAGACTTATTTTCTTAATACTTTTTAAGATTTTTCTAGTAGCTTTTTGTTCGTCCCTTCTATGAGCTTCTATGAGTTTTTAACTATCTTCCTACTTTTAATTCCCTTAGACCTTTACTACCTTTCTATGAGTTTTTACTTTTTAATACCTTTCTAGGTGCTTTCTGTATAACATTTTTATTATTTATTTATTCAAATAATTATAATTTTACCAATACACTTACACATAATTAACAACTCTTATTATTTTGACAAATGAATTATAAATTAAAAATTCGCACCGATCTTGGGATTGAACCCGCGATGCACGCATTCGATTTCCTAACACTATAACCACGAGGCTACGCAACGCTTGATTTCAAGCTTACAAACTCTCCTACTTATATTTTAAGAGGTTACTAATACCTTTCTATGAGGCTTAAAGAATTTTTAAATGACTTTTGTAAAATTAGGTGTTACGTTTCAAAATATGCTTTTCTAAGACCTTCTATGAGTTTTCTAAGAGCTTTATTTCCTTCACAATTGCAAGTACCCTATGATCTTTTTAAGAGTTTCTAAGAGGTTTATATGAGCTAAAAAATTAAGATTTACGTTTCTAAATATGTTTTTCTAAAACCTTCTATGAATTTTCTAAGAGCTTTATTTTCTCCACAATTGCAAGTACCCTATAATTTTTTTAAAAGTTTCTATAAGGTTTCCATGAGGTAAAAATTTAGGTATTGTACCCACTTTTAAAAATTTGCTTACTTTTTTGTGCGATATATTTCGAAACTTTTTATAGTGTATAGACTCTGCCTAAATATTGGATTGTCAATTTTTATATCCATGGAAAGTCAGTAAAATTTTACTGATTCGTTTAATCATGCGTAAGGTAGATCCCCGGCAGTTATACTTGAAAAAATCGATTTTCTATGGATTTTATTTAAATTGTGAGTAAGTATGTTCACGCAGTTACGAACGATACTTTTCATAACAAAGTCATAAAAGGCGTGATTCGGTTCTCTGTATCGATAACCAGAAAGTTGCAGAATGAAGAACGATTCACTATATCACGTCAGAGTGTACACAAATACAATACAAATTGAATGTCTCACACTTTTTTACTTGTCAACACGCCGCGCTAGTGATACGGTCAGGTTAGATTTTGAAGTGGTACTACTCACGCTAAAGATATCGACTCTGTTCTGTTGGTCAAACAGTGCGTGCAAGAAAAGTAGAAAAGTGGGGGACATGCAATTTGGACTGTACTTGTTTGCACTCTGACGTCACATAGTGAATCGTTCTTAAATTTGCAACTTTCTGGTTATCTACAGAGAACCAAATCACGCCATTTTTAAGACTGCGTTATGAAAATGTTATTTTGTATGTGCCTTCTATCTGGTTAAAATTCCAATAGCCCTTGCAATGCTTAAAACTGAGATATTCAGGTTCTAAATTCCAATTTTTTATGGAAAATGATAAAAAATGAAATTTCAAACCTGAATATCTCAATTTTGAAGGCACACATAAAATAACGTTTTCTTACAATTTAAAGAAAATCCATAGAAAATCGATTTTTTCAATTATAACTGCCGGAGAACTACGTTAATTAATAGTAAAATCTTGGCTGACTTTTTTCATTAATTAGTAAAAAATTACCAAAAAATAGTTAAACTTTGACCAAATGAATTAGTAAGCAGAATTTTACTAAAATATTAGTTGTTTTCACATAACATAACATATAATATTAGTTAGTTTTAAGTAATTCAGACTTAGAGAGAAGCATTCGGTCCAAAATAAAAGACAATTAAAGCTATCAAGCTTAAAATGAAATTGTAAAAAGTAAATATTTTACAAAAAAATTAACGAAAATTCACCAGCATTCTATGACATGATTTTTCCTAAAAGTTTAGTAAAAATTCATGGAAATTCTATTGAATATGCTTGTCTCTAAACATATACAAAAAATTCACAAACATTCTATTACATGTGCTCTACCTTAAAAACTTGAAAAAAATTTACCAACATTCCATTAGATATTCTTTTCCTAAAGAACTTGTTGAATTTTCCACAATTTATATATAATTCTTAAAAACTAAGAAAAATTCCACAAGTGTTTAAAAAAAGTAAATTTATTAGATTTTTTGGAATTTTTCAAAAAACTTGGTGAATTTTACTGATTTTCCAAGAAAAATTTCTTTAAAGTTATGGGAAATTCACAAATTTTTTAGGGAAAAGCAAATGTATCATACTTTTGGGAAACTCTTAAGAAGCTTTTAAAACTCTTTAAACAGTATGTTTCAAAAATTATTATTTATTTCATTAGCTCATAGAAACCTCTTAGAAACTCTTTCAAAGATCATTGGTTACTTTAGAAAGTTTTGGCTTTAGAAAACTCTTAAAAAGCTTTTGAAAAATCTTAAAAAAATATGTTTTAGAAATTAATATTTATTACATTAGCTCATAGAAACCTCTTAGAAACTTTTTAAAAGATCATTGGTTACTTTAGAAATTTTTGGCTTTAGAAAACTCTTAAAAAGCTTTTAAAAACTCTTAAAAAATATGTTTTGGTAATTAATATTTATTTCATTAGCTCATAGAATCCTCTTAGAAACTCTTTCAAAGATCATTGAAAATAGTTATAATATTTTCAGTCACTAGAAGCTCGTTAAAAGCTCTTAGAAAGTAGTAGGAAAATTTTTTTTTACTCTTACAACGATAGTTGGAGACATTAGAAAACTCCTTAAGAAAAATTAGCTCTTAAACAGACATTAGAAACTCCTAAAATAATAGTGTGTCTCTATGATTTTTCTATTGCGTTTCTAGTATCTCCTAATATATCTTTTTTACGCAGAGCAGTGTGGTTTTTATTGTTTAATGATTCTTGTTATTAATTTAAAAAAATTAAGTGGTATATTTTCCGGTATGCTACACCATGTTAGAACTCCATTAGGATCTTTTTGTGGGAAATAATAATTTTTCTATAAATTTTTTCTAGTTAATTTCCTTGGGGTTGGTTTTTAAGGTATAATGATTCTTGTTATCTATTTCAATAATTAAGGGGTATATGTCAGGGTATTCTTTACCATTTCAGATCTTTATTATAAATTTTTTGGGCAAATTTGTAATTTTATTAAATATCTTTTCCGATGATCTTCCTTAGGACTGGTTTTCAGTAATTGACAATTTTTGTTATCTGTTTGGAAAATTAGGGGGTATATTTGTAGGTATGTTTCATTATTTTAGATGTTCATTAAAACTTTTGTATGCAACCTGATAATCTTTTGGAAACTTTTTTCTAAATAATTTCCTTCTGGGTGGTTTTAAGGGGTTGATAATTCTTGTAATTAATTGAAAACGTTAGAAAATATATTTCGAGTTATGCTTTAACATTTTAGAACTTTATACAATTTTATCACACAAATCATATTTTTTTTAGAGGTTGATGATTCCTGTTATTAATTTAAAAAAGTAGGGGGTATATTTCTGGGTATGTTTGACCATTTTTAATCATGATTACAATTTTTTTGTTAAAACTCATAATTTTTTTCAACATATTTTCTATTTAATTTACTGTGCGTGCGGTTTTTAAGAGTTGCGGATTCTTTTTATTCTTTTAAAAAATTAAAGTATTTTTCTAAATATCTTTCACCATTTTAGAATCCCATTAAGAATATTTGTGTGCGGATTAAAATATTTTTTCATCATTATTTCCGAAAAAATGATTCTTGTTTTGAATTTAAAAAAGTAGGGGTTTGTGACAACCCTGACGAGATTTAAATTAAATAATTAATTAAGTAATCAAAAAGAGCAAAGAGGGAGGGGACGACTCGTACTAGGAAGCACAAATGCGCGAACGAAACTTACCAAGTTATAGAATAAATAAACTCCATTAGCCACTGAGAAAAGCAGTCAAAAGAATTCGAAAGAAAACCAGGTGAAATCAACATTGCATGAGAGAGAGCGAACTTACCAATTTGGATGAAGATAAACAGAAGTTGATCAATAATGATCCAAATAGTTGTGGATAAAGCGTCGTACTATATGTGGTTTGATCGACAAGAAATGCGCAGTCTTAATAAAGGTTGTAAATAGTCCTGAGATAACCACAAGAATTATAATGCACAATCACTATAAACAGTCTTTATTAATAACGATAAATATTATTATTATTATAGCCCATATAATACACAAATAACGAATGTTAATAAGAGAACATTTGCCTCTTGACGCCGCTCGTATCAATCTGGCGGTCGCCGGCAACAGGTGACCGCGTCGTCTGCTAAATTCGCGCTTGACGCGCCATCTGCGACCAGAGACCGCGCAGATTTGAATATTTACTATGGTATTTTAACCACATTTTGCGCTAAGAGTACGAACTCAGGGGGAGGCAGCGAATAATTATTAAGAGAAACGACTTGGGTCGTTACAGGTTATATTTCTTGTTATGTTTTACTAGTTAAGATCTTCATCAGAATTTTTTTAGGCAAATTGATAATTTTTTCCCAATTTTTTTTTCATATATTTTCCTAAATTGTTTTTTAGGGTTGTCAATTCTTGTTCTCAATGAGCGAACATGTGCGGTATTTTTTTTGGTATGTTTAATTATTTTAGATCTTCATTAGAATTTTTTTGTGCAAATTGACAGTTTTTTCCAACTTGTTTTGATTATTTTACTGAGGAGTGGTTTATTTGGGTTGTCAATTCTTGTTTACAATTTAAAGAATAAGGGGTTATATTTCTGGGTATGGTTTACTATTTTATATCTTCATTAGATTTTTTTGTTGAAATTGAAATTCTTTTTCATAATTTTTCCAGATTATAAACCTAATGGAGGGTTTTTATTGTTCGATGAATCTTGTTATTTATTTAAAAAATTAAGGGGTATGTTTCTGGGTATGTTTAACCTTTTTAGATCTTCATTAGAATTTTTTTGTTAAAACTGTCAATTTTTTTAAAATTTTTTCTATTTCATTTACTGAGCGTGGTTTTTAAGAGTTGCGGATTCTCTTTATTAATTTCAAAAATTATAGTATTTTTTAGAATATCTTTTACCATTTTAGACCTTCATTAGGATCTTTTTGTGGGAACTTATAATTTTTCTATAAATTTTTTCTGGGTTATTTCCTTAGGGTTGGTTTTTAAGGATCAATGTTTCTTGTTATCGATTTCAATAATTAGGGGGTATATTGCAGTGTATGATTTACCATTTTAGATCTATATTACAATTTTTTCATGCAAATTGATATTTTTTTCAAAATTTTTATGATTGTATTGCAGAGGGGTGGTTTTTAGGGTCGAATTAAAATTTTTTGGGCAAACTTGTAAATTTATTTAAAATCTTTTCCCATGATCTTTCTTAAGACTGGTTTTTAGTGGTTGACAATTCTTGGTATCTGTTTGGAACATTGGGAGGTATACTTGTGGATATGTTTTAACGTTCTAGATGTTTATTAGAATTTTTAAGTGAAACCTGATAATTTTTTCGAAACTTTTTTTCTAAATAATTTCCTTCTGAGTGGTTTTTAGGAGTTGATAATTCTTGTTATTAATTCAAAACATTAGGATATATATTTTAACTTTACCACTTTAGAACTTCTTACAATTTTTTCACACAAATCATATTTTTTTCTAGCGGTTGATGATTCTTGTTAGTAATTTAAAGAAGTAGTGGATATATTTCTGGGTATATTTGACCATTTTTGATCTTCATTCATTTTCTGGGTATGTCCCACTAATTTATAACTTTATTAGATTTTTTTTTTAATTGATAATTTTGTTTAATACTTTTTACGATTATTTTATTTGCTGGTGTTTTTAGGGGGTTATTAACACTTGTTATAAATAAAGGAAAACTATAGCCATTTTTTCATAATATATGATAGAATTTAGTAAATTGAAGTTTTTTTATAAATTTAGTGTTGTTCCCCTGTCTGCTACCATCCGTCGTGCATTTTAATTCCAAATTAATATTTTTGTAATTTTAATATCTGAATTTTTAGTTTTGTGTAATTTAAGTTTTAAAATTTTAATTATTAATTCAGTGGTAATTAAGTATTTTAATTGGAAATTGATTTTTATTTGGATTTAATTAGTTTACTTTTACATTAAATTGAATTAATTATAACATTTCGTCCTTAAGAAATTAAAGTAATTAAGCTTTTAATAATGACAAAAATTAATTAAATTAGTTTTATTTAGACTATTAATTTTTGTACTTATATATTCTCTAAATAAAAATTGAGGGATTTGATTTTGGTACGAAAAAGCACGTGACTTTCTGTGATTGGTCGTCAATCTGAGTGGGTTAATTGGTTATTAGTGTTAGTGTAGAAACACCAAATATTACGAAAGTTTAATATTTTTTAACTTTTGTTTCAATTATTATGAATTGGTTATTCACTTATTAGTTTATTTTATCATTAACTAATACTTTTTTATAAAAAAAAACAGCGCTTTCCTTACGTATATTAAATCAGTTCAACCCTTAAAATATGCTGTCAAACATTACTTAATTAACTTATGTATTTTCACTATCGTTAATATTAATTTGCCAATATTTAAAGATTGTGCAAGTTCAATATGATAGAGGATTCATATAGTTATCATTTTCAATAGTTTATTATTACTTTTAAAGACATTTTACATTGTATTTTTGCGTTGGATTGAAGTGAAATCGAACGGGAAACGAATTCGATTTACCTTCAATTTTCGCCAAATCGCCAGAGTCGGGTAAGGTAGGGGTGGGTAAGCTCGGCTGAGTTAGTATCGAGTAGTGTCAGGTAAAGTCGCATAGGGCCTGGTAAGATCAGGTAGCACCGGGTAAGGTCAAGTAAGTTAAGCAAGGGGCAGGTAAGGTCTAGTAGTTAGGTAAGGTCGGATAGGGTCAGATATGTTCGGTTAGGGCTTGGTTAGGGCTTGGTTAGGTCTGTTAAGTTTCGGTCAGGTAGAGTCGGATAAGGTTGGATGGTCAATATATAGTTTCAATAAGCAAAAAATTGAACATAGCGATCGATAATCGATATATCAAGCCAGTTACAATCATACAATTAAAGTTATGCAACAGCCACGAAACCATTAGATTGAAGGCACTGTACAGCTGCTTTTTGTACTGATTTTTTTTGTCTACAGCCTAGATCATTAGAACTCGACTGTCGATAAACCGGTTGTATTTAAGAGAGTTTTTTCTACAGTTTTCTTTCTCCACTGGCGAGAAAACGCAATATTGGGTGGTCCAGGCAAATGCGAGTACCCCTAATTTCTAGTCGTTCTGTAGACGTAAAATACTTAAATTCAATTTAAGGTAAATTTCCAATGCGGGCCTCTTAAAAAATTTTAACTCTCTAATGAAGTTATCTCACAAGACGAAAAACTCCCAGGCTATCGGTCTCGAACCAAGCAAGCTTGAGTTGGCACGTTCGCAGAGTCTAGGATTCAACCAGCTGAACTAACCCCGTGGTTTGAAATGTAGTATTAATTTGTCAATATTTCTTAAAATCAAAAACGTAAACGTATTATTATAAATCGACATGCACTATTGAATTAAAATGTATTTCTATATGTTTAATTAACACTGTTTATTTATTATTTTATTTTTAGCTGTTAAGAAAAAAAACCAATATAATTATAATTTTACATGTGGATAGTTCAAAAAGATAAGAATCAGAAACATTATACTTTGACCTTCAAAATTCGTTTAAAATTAAATTAGTACCTCCATTTTTCATTTTAAAATAGAAGAATATTTAAAGTTGCTCAAAACCCATGAACTTTTCCATAAGTTAAAAAATTGAGAATTTCGGACAAAATTCATGTAATTAATGATAGAATCACAGCTCTTTAATATTTATTTATTAGATTTGAGACAGTTGGTGCAGAAACAGCACAAGTCCATAAATCGTAATTGTTCAGGAATAAATAAAAACTGTTTTTCTTGTAAATGTGAGAATTTTTTTTTATTCTGCGTTTTGCATTATTTTCTACTAACCTATGAGTTTAAAAATTCAATATGATTGATTTATATTTAAATTAATATAGGGTATTAAAAAAATAAATTAACTTTTGGACTTGTGCGGTTTCTGCACAAAATGAAATGGAAAACACAGAAAATGTATTGAATCAAGTGAAGTATCACAGTTTTAGTAAATTTTTAGTAACATTTATTAAAAATTTTTAATTTGGATAATTTTTATTAGCAGTTTATAAATAATAAACATTTTTTAAAAATTACTTTCCAACATTTTCTTAACAATTATCACATAATTCACTATTATTGTTTTCTGCCTCGCTTTCAGTGCATTTTAATTATAGTATAAACTGTTTAATATAAATTATTTAAAAACGTCTAAAACACTTTAAAAATATCACAAATAAATATTATTTCATTCATTGCGCATCTTTGTGCGCAGCTTGGAATCATGGACTTGTGCTGCTTCTGCACAAAACGAAAATTTGTTTATTTATTTTAAAGGGTTTAGAGTTTATTAACATATGTAATATTTTACTAGATCGTAGAGCTTCATTTAAAGATAAGTTTTCCATAAAAAAGTGATTTTCGAAAAAAAATGGACTGGTGCGGTTTCTGCACCAACTGCCTAAATTCACCTAATTACTTATAAAGTTACTTTCATTATGTAGAGTAAGTATTTCATTATTTACAGTAATGAGGTCAGTTTGTGCAGAAACCGCACAAGTCGTTAAATCGAAATTATTCAGGAATCAATAGGAACTGTTTTTCTTGAAAATGTGAACTTTTTTTCAATGATGTTTCTTGCATTATTTTCTACTAACCTATAAGTTTAAAAATCAAATATGATTGATTTATATTAGAGCTGTGCAGAAACTCGAATTTTGCATGGGATCGAAATTCGAACCGAACAGAGCACATGTAAATTCTCATGGAGAGGATCGAATTTTACAATTTTGCACAGCTCTAATTTATATTTTAATTAATATATAAGGTTCAAAAAAATATCTTTTGGACTTGTACGGTTTCTGCACAAAATTAAATCTTAACAAAATAATTATAAAAATTTAATTAAAAATTTAATATATTAAAATTTTGAAAAGATTGAATAGATTGGCTTGTAGTTAATGCACGGTATAGAGTCCAGGGGCGGCGCCAGTTGTGTGGACTGTGTGGAGTAGTCCACACACCAAATTTTTTCGTGTGTGGATTTCCACACACCAAAATTTTTCAATTATTTTAAATAATTCTATCTTCAACGGTACAATTTTTAGTAGGGGAGAGGGCCCCAAGTTGGCCACCCTATCGATTTATTACTGTAGAATCCAAACCGAATAAAATCTATTAAAATGTTTTATACCGGATGAAAGTACAATTTATAAGGTAACTTATGGCCACAGAGATAAAATTTTATTTTGAACATAAACATTTTTTAAAGCATTTTTTCTAATTGCTAAAATTTTCGGTCTAAAAAAAAGTGGCCCCAAGATGGACACCTTCTTAAAATTCTCTGAAAATTGTAGTAAATAAAAAATGAACATCGTGTAACAATTCTTGAACTAAGTTTCAATCATTTTACGGAATTTATCAAGAAATAAAATTTCTAAAAACTTCAATTTAATAGCTTAACAGTAAAAAGTAATAAAATGTCGAAAAATATCAATATAATAAATTCTCTAACGATAAAATGAAATTTTATGGTGGAAAATAAAAAATTTTAATTAATTGGCTCAAAAAATTATTGAAAAAAGTGTAAAATCGAAAATATGCAAAAAAATACATTGAGATTTTAGGCCTGTCCATCTTAGGGTACATGACACCATTTTTTGATCCCCAGTAAAAATATAGATATGAATACTGAATTAGTAAAATCATTTTAGAATATTATTATACGATAAATAAAGAATATTATAACGTTCAGTACTCATTCTAAATCATAAATTTAAATAACTTTACCAACTTGAGAAAAAACTGTTACAAAACTTTTTTAGACACAAAATTACGTGGTATGTGTAGAAGAAAAACCAACTGGTTTTTTTTCTTCAAATGTGCATCAAAATGTTCGTCTATACAAACAACAAAAATGACAGAAAGCATAAGGCGCTGTCACCTTAAACAAAAATTTTATACGAAATGTCCATCTTGGGGCCCTGTCCATCTTGGGGCCCACTCCCCTATGTATAATTCCAATAAAAACTTCGATTTTTTAAATTATTTAAAATGTCTTAAGTTTAAAATTTTCGTTTCACATATATAAAAATTTTAATTATTATATTTCAGACCTCCCCCCTCCCCCCTTTAAACATAACTTAAACTCCACACACGACTCCGACCTGTTCCGCCGCCCCTGGTATAGAGCGCACGGCAAATGGGCTCTCACAGACTACACTCTATCGCTCGAGCTCTATGGCGTTACTACACTCTAACTAGCATACTGTTACTACATTTATAATTAATTAAATGTTTAAATAAATTTTATTTTTTGTATTTATATCGAAAGAGTGCATTGGATTGAATCTAATGCACCAATCGGCATTTCAAAATTTTACGTAGGCATAGAGACATAAAATAATCAAATTTTGAACAGTTTTTGCTTTTTTCTCGGTTTTATCTATTTTGCAGTTAACGGTGTTTTGGAATATCTCGGCAGTAACCTCCTGTACAGGTTAGCAGGTTAACATAATATATTTATGTTTAGATAGAAAACAGTCTAAAATATTACCGAAGAATGGAAAGAAGAAACAGTATCTATAATTTTAAGAAAACAAAATAACAAAATTATTCATATAAATTTGCACTGAAAATTGTTCTGGAAATTTATAATAAAAATTGTATTTTTATAAATGTTTAATTATTCTATTAAATATTTATTAATGTTGTTGCGAGACAAGACAAGGCACGACTATAGCATACAAATTGTAAAAAAAGGAAACACATGTCGTAGCTCTCTAGCGGAAACACTAATAGGTTATAACGAAAGTATCTTAATAATTTCCTGTTTTTAGAGACACAACTAATTTTGTTCGCTTTCTTATTTTTAGAATTAAATGAAGAACGCACGGAAAAAATAATTCATTAGAATTTCTTAAATTTTTTATAAACGGTTACCACGTTGTGATATTAGAAAAATTTGGAACTTAAATTTCTCAGTTTGGCAAAAGAGGAAAATTAACATCAAAAATAAATAACTCTTTTTACCTTGAGAAAATCTTTCTAATTAAATTGCAAATTCCTCTGTCAGGAAGGAATATGGCGCAACCACCTTCGGCACTGATCTCAGAATTTTATCAAAAATTTACAACATTGAATTATCTTTAATGAACATTTAAAAATTTAAAGAAAATATAGTCGCGAAATGTTGGGCGCCAGGCTCTCCGATGAGCCAGTCAACAACAACAACAATAAACTCAAACAAGAGCAATCTATTCCGAAAACGACAGAAATAGACTCTCACAGAAATTCCCTCAAAATTCAAAAATCAATACAAAACTTCATCAAAACTTCATCAAAACTTCATCAAAACTTCATCAAAATTTCATCAAACTTTTAAGATCCATCAATTTAATAGTTTCTATAAATTTTACTTCCGCATTTTCTACGAGATCAGTGTACCGGAATCCAATTTTTCGCTAGCTCAGGGATGTCAAATATTGGGGAAGGGTTCTAGTTGAGTACAAATGCCATAATTAAATTCAACACCAACATTAAGTATCAAAAATTAACAAAATATATTCAAACATTTTCCTATGCTAATTACAAAAAAAAGAAAACCGCATAATCCCTATGCTGGTTGAAGTTACAAAAATAATATTAAAGAATTTTCCATCCGCGACATAATTTCGGTAATTCTAAAAAAAACAAGAAAATTAAATCTGCCACTATAAACTCGATAAACCTCATAAAGCAAAAAAAAACTATAACCCACGACAATGTTTTCGTTACTTCGTTCTGAACTTTAGTTTCAACAAAAATAAAATGACATAAATAATATACAATGGAATCGAAATACGTGAAACATGAGTAAGTGTGAATTAAAATTCTTATCCGCGATCAAATACTCCGAGAACTTCATTAAACCATTAAATTTTAGCACAAATTAAAATTATTTTACTTAAAATTTCAATTCACACTTTCTCATAACTTTATTGAAAATATCAACTCACTTCATAATTCCATCGTTTAGTTTTAATAAGAGAGAAGGTCCGCTACAAGAACTTCGATAATTTACATAAAAGAAAGAAAATTAGTTATACGACACAAATTCCGTAAATCTTACTGATATTTTGGACCGCGACATTATTTTAGGCAATATTAATTAGTTTACAAATAAACAATTAGAAATATACTTAATAATCAATAATCTCGTAAGATCGCCGTGGTAAATGTCTGGTTATACTACATTTTGAAATAATTAAAATTTATAATCTCTTACTAATAGAACATTTCAACTTAAACAGATAATTCTTATACACTCTTATTAAATATAAATAAAATCTGCTCCACTACGCCACAACTTGAAATTTTATGCTAACTAGACTTTCAAAATTTATATTTTAAATTAAAAGAAAATTTCGGGAGGAAATTCCGACATTTTGAAATTTACTTACAAGAAAGTAGAACTTTTCTTGTGAGAACACACTTCGGCCCGAGCAAGATCGAAAGGACGCTTGATACACTACCTGATAACCGCGAGACATGAAAAATTCATTTTTTTTTATTTCAGTATTTTTTAGCAAACGCAACAAGAGAAAATTAAAACAAACGAAACTTGTGTATCAATCGCCACTCGATCACTTTTAACAATTTAACCACGGCATGATTGTCGTGTCGATCCAATCGATTCCACAAGTATGCATTTCCGAAATTCTATACTTTTCAACAATAATTTAATGACATTTTACCGCGACAAAAATCAAAATCAATTTCGGAAACACAAACACTTATTCTCGAGTCATAATGAATTCGACTTACAATTTTAATATTTTCTGAAGAGGTGTTCTCAGCAACTCTGTCCTCGCTCGTTCTCCCTTTCCCGTACCTTGGAATTTTCCTCTCAACACAAACTTCACAAAATAATGTCGCCTCTGCGACCGGGTAACGCAAAGTGAAATTGCTTGCTCAATTTTCTCACCTCGTGGTGTGGAGCCGGCCTCCACGCGCTTTCGCCTAACCTAACTGACAACACTGGCGCGCCAACTCGCTGACTGCCGCGCCACGGCGGGAAACTCATTCAAATTCAAATTTTATGTTTTCTTAAACAACATAACATTTCGCAATTAACAAATTAATACTAAAATTTCGACACAAATATAACCTAATAACAAAAAAAAAAATTAATAAAGTGACAATAGAAATCTCACAATATTCCACTAATAACTGAAACATCACAGAGCAAAAATTATAACAACTTAAAAAGTCTCTAGATTTTTCCATCTTCTCTCTTGGTTCTTCGTCGTGGTGGGAACTTAATTAATGTCAGCTAGCCTTTTTATTAACTCCAGATCCTATTTGAGTCCAATTCTTCCTGAGGTGAGTGACGACCAATAATCAAATTCAGTTTCTTACGGGCTAGACGAATAACAATATCGCCCATTGCCCTAAGAAAACAAAAGTTCGCAACTGTTATCATAGATTTACGGTGTAAGGGGCCGATCCATCTACTTCCAGCTACGCAGATCCATGTTGACGGGGTTCAAAATCTCTATACGGAGACTGGATCTAAATTCTAACCCGTGGTGACGTCAAAACAAAGTACGGATTTTATCTAGAAACCTCTCGATAACAATCCCGGATAACTTGAAATTAAACACGGATTTTGGCGGAAAACAATCCAAAAACAATCCTGAAAATACGGATTTTGCCGAGAAACATCTCGACAACAATCCCGAAAAACTTGAGATAAAACACGGATTTTGGCGGAAAACAATCCTACAACAATCCTGGAAATACGGATTTTGCCGAGAAACAACTCGACAACAATCTTGAAAAACTTGAGATAAAACACGGATTTTGGCGGAAAACAATCCGACAACAATCCTGAAAATACGGATTTTGCCGAGAAACATCTTGACAACAATCCCGAAAAACGAAATTCAGATTTTGCCGGAAAACATTCCGGCAACAATCCCGAAGATACGGATTTTGCCGAGAAACAACTCGACAACAATCCCGAAGAAATTTGAATAAAGATTCTGGTCGTATTCATAGGAAGTCGTGACAGTTGTTTTGAATCCTGGAGATAACAATAAGGCAGCTTCTGGTCTCATTTAATTCGAATTCCCACTTCTCGTAGGGGATGTTATGTCCTCCTTTTCCTGAAGGATTCCAGCCAAGTTCTCGATGTCCAAAAACGCTCGCAAGTTTACATAAAAAAAAGAAACAAAAATTCGGCAGTACACAAATATTCAAAACAATTATAATACACCATCCGAAGGCCAGTAGTGGAGCAATAACCTAACGGGAAATTTCTAAGACCATTTGCGTCTCAAAAAAAAGCTTATTTCAACATCGGTGTGACGTGTCAAAAATTGTCACGTCACAACAACTCCCCTCTTGACAACGAGGCCTGAACCAGCTGCCGAGTTTCAACAATACTACAGACTATAAGAAAGAACTTTAATCTCTCCCTATTAAGCCTTAGACTGACCTTATTTTAATCAGTAACACAAAAAAAACTAAGTATACTTTAATTTTAAAAAAAATGAGAATTTTTATATCCTTAATAATTGAGTTTATTCATCGCGGCTAGTAAGTCGATTATTATGTCTCGACAGGTAAATCGGTCGGATCGACAATTCCACTATCAGCCTTCATTTTAAAATCAAATTATAAACTATAGCAACTTATAAACTATAAGAAAATTCAATTACATGCTTTCATCTTCTTTCAATCATTTATTTATCAAGATTGAACCTCCCCATTCTTGTGGGGGTACAAAAATAAAGATACACTACTTTTAATATCACTTTAAGCCCTTCGAGGCATAATATTCATTGACAAGAACAATTACAAATCTTTGGGACAGAGATCACTATTGTTAACTACCAACGCTCTCTCTAATCAACAAAAAAAAATCTTATATTTTTATTATCGTAAACTAAAATTTTGAAATTAGAATTATTGGCTTAATTGTCTGGTAACTACTCGGAACTTAACACATGTATACTGAGATCCATCTAACTACATATTTAATAAAAGAAAATTTATAATACTGATAATCTTTCAAAAATAAATAATAATCCCTTTTCGCGGGTTTAGACTGGTCAGAAGAAAGATACTGTAGTCTCAATAATAATAAAACTAATAATAATAAAAAAAGACACTAATTATATATGGTATAAGGAATAAATGAATCCTCCCGTGACTATACGAGGATCTCAGCGAAAAATAAAAAATTAGACTCTAATTAAGGTGACCTTGTTAGTTTTTGTCATAAACACATTTTTGTCTGATTCAAAAAAAAAAGGCATAGGACATAAATGGAAGGGAAGGGGGGTCCTATCGTTTTGAGGATTTGCGGTGGTAATCCACACCTTCAATCAGATCCTTTCCATTACAATTGGTGCAGGTGATCGAGGTACAATTCTTGAACCCACAATGAAAGCAAAAAGGACGCAGGAAAGGGTATGGACAGATAGGATATCGGTGTCCCATTCTTTCGCACTTCCAGCATCCGGGAGGTGGCGGAACAATCCACTTAGTTTTGATGGGCTGTCTTCTTGACATGGAAGATCCAGGTGGAGGTGAAGACTTTCTCTTCAAGCTGTGGTTTCGGCTATTTTCGTTTGACGGTCTCGGAGAATCATGGTTTGGCTGGTCTTGGTTTCGGTGGTCGATCACTAAAGGGATTCCTCTCGCCAGGTGGAATCCTACCGCTGTCGTTTGTGTTTCTTGACTCACATACTGTGGCCTATAGGTGGCGTTTCTTGACTCCGAAGTTTGCGTCCAGTTTTCCTTAGTATGTGAGGGGGTAGTGACACTGTTTGAGGATTCACCCAGACCGATCCAGTAGTTGACCAGGGTCTGGGAGAGATGTACAGAAGGATTTTTCGTGGGACAAGACTCTGCTTCCTGGGCCATCGTCGGAATTTTGCACCTTTTCTCACAACTACATGCTGGTAGGAACGTCACAGCTTCATCCTTCTCATCGGTTTGCGATCCACTATCCAGCTTCTTTGGTGAAGGTATTGCAGGGGTAGTCGTTTCCTTTTGGTCCATCATCTCGTTGGTCTGCGTCTCGGCGAAATTTGTTGTGTCCGGCCTAATTAGTAGGTATTTTCTCGTCAGGTATTCAATCTGCTCACTCTCGTCATATATTTTTACGATACCGCCCGCCACCGTATTCTTGTCCTTCTCTGTGCGGTAAGTTTCGTTTAGCGCCTGGATGAAACCGGGATATTTCTTTTTAACCTGCTGGTAAATATCTCTATAAGGACGAAAATACCGCCAACCAGGATTGTCCTTTAAAATTTTAGAATCTTCGTCCGACCAATCAAGGCTAGGCCTAACGATCTCCTCTGATTTCGCTAGCAACCTCTTTAATTCTTCGGTCTTTATTTTGAAGATCTCGGCACGCTTCTTTTCTTCCTGAAGGTCCTTCAACGCCTTTTGATACAGGCGAGCTGTTTTGCGAGTCAAGGACTGGGCGGCGGTGAGTCGATCCTGCAACGTTTCAGGGGTCAGTGGAACGAATCCTTCGGGCTCAGCGATAAGTTGGTTTGGGGCTTTCTGTTCAGCCATGATTGGCTATGGACTCAGTGATAATACTCTGCAAGAAAAGGTCTAACGTGAGAAACTACACGGTCATGTTTTTAAAGATTTTAAGGTCTTCCAAATGTGATTTACCTATCTTTTTACCGTCCAATTCGCGAATTTCGTAAACCAACGGAGAGATTACTTTGTGAAGTTTATAAGTACCAGTGACCTTCGGGCACAGTTTAGCAGCAATATTTTTCTCTTTATTTGACAGTTGACGATTTCGGGCTAGAACTAAATCACCTACATGGTATCGCACTTCTCTACGTCTAAGGTTATAGTATTTTGATTGTTTGGTAAAAGCGTCGTCTAAATTTTTGACTATCCAGTCCCGCACGATAGTGATCTTTTTCATTCTTTCATTCCATTTCTCCGGAGACTGCCTTTCTACCTCGGTGACATTTTCCACGCGCGCACGCAATTCGTTTATAGGTCTTGGTTCGCGACCCCTATTGAGGTAAGCCGGCGTGGCCTTTAAACTCGAGTGATGCGCCGTGTTGTAGGCGAACCTAAATTCGGCAAGGTTTTCGTCCCAAGCCCTGTGGTCTTGTTTCAAATAGGAAATAATTATTGTTTTTGACACTCTATTGATCCTTTCTACCGGGTTTGCCTGCGGATAGTACGGTGGGGTTGTGGAGTGAACGATGTTGAATTCTTCGGCTATTGAACGAATCTCATGATTTATAAATTTCGTGCCATTATCTGTCAATATTACTCGAGAGGTACCCCATCGATTAATTACCAGGTCGTTAAACAGACTTCGAATTTTCTTTCCGTTCGCCGATCTCATTGGAGCGCATTCCACCCATTTCGTGAAGAGATCTTGTATAACCAATATATACTGGAATTGGGACTTACTACGAGGGAGGGGTCCTATTACATCCATCGCTACAACATCCTACGGTTCTTCTACCATGCGTCGAAGAACCATTACCATTACCATTACCGAAGAACCAACTACCATTAATCTGGGGGGTTTGGATAGGTCGACTTTGCAGGTTTGACACACTCTACAGTTTCGTACACAGCTTACCACGTCACGGAAACAATTCGGCCAATAATAACTTCTTAGGATGCGCATATACGTTTTGTGAGCCCCGAGATGTCCCGATTGAGGATTATCATGAGCTTCGGAAATAACGCTAGATTGTTGTTTGTCACTCGGAACCAGCTTCCAAGCATCTAGATCTTTTTCTAAGGAGTCGAGGTACGGACCTGGACGGTAATAATATAATCTATCATTCACGATACGCCACAAGGGGAATTTCCCGGGGAAATCTGATACTGCTATGAATCGTCTAATATACCACGAATCTTTAGGATCTCGAATTAAGAACAGGGCTTTTGTATCTTCGTGTAAGCGTGATAGCGCATCCGGAACCTGGTGTAAAGTACGCTTTCGGTAAACGATATCGTAATCGTACTCCAACAATGTGAGAGCCCAACGAGCCAATCTCCCAGTAGGATTTTTCAAATTATTCAGCCACCTTAGACTGCTATGGTCGGTTATCATCGTGAAGTGATACCCTTCGAGGTATGCTCGAAATTTCTGGATTGACCATATCACGGCTAAGCACTCTTTTTCCGTGACTGAATAATTTTTCTCGGCACTTGACATGACCCTACTTGCGTACGCGATTACGTGTTCCTTACCATCGACTTTCTGTGTTAACACAGATCCGATTCCAAAGTCGCATGCATCGGTTTAAAGTTTAAATTCGACATTAAAATCTGGACACGCTAATATGGGAGAATCAGTTAGACATTTCTTTAATTTTTCAAATGCTACTACCTGATCGTTACCCCAAACCCAGTTCATTTTCTTTTTCAGCAAGGAGGTTAGCGGCGAGGCCAGGGTAGCGAAGTTTGGTATAAAACGCCTATACCATGATGCCATGCCCAAAAATCTACGCACTTGTTTAACCGTGCGTGGCGTTGGGAAAGAAGTAACTGGTTCGACTTTTTCTGGATAGATCTGTAGACCGTTCTCGTTAACCAAATATCCCAAATAACGTAACTGTGGGCAGCGGAATTCGCATTTTTCTGGGCTGAGCTTCAGGCCTGCCTCGTTAATTTTTTTGATCACCTTTTTCAGCCAGTATAAATGCTCTTCGAACGACTCGGTGACTATTATAATATCGTCCAGATATGCGAAGACGTATGGCTCCATTTCTGGACCAATCAACCGGTCCAATAGCCGCTGGAACGTAGCGGGGGCATTTGTTAGCCCGAATGGCATACGTTTGTAATGATACAAACCACGTCCAGGAACGGTAAAGGCGGTCTTCTCGCGACTATCTGGGTGGAGTGGGATTTGCCAAAATCCTTTGTGCATATCAAGTTTCGTGATATATTTAGCCCGTCGCAATTTCGATAAAATCGAGTCCATCTGCGGGATGGGATACGCATCCTTTTTTGTTACACTATTTACTCGACGAAAATCTAAACAAACACGGTAAGTCCCGTCTGGCTTGCGCACCATGACCACTGGTGAAGACCAGTCTGACTTCGAGGGTTCAATCACGTCGTCTCTGAGCATGTCATCAACTTCTTTATGCATTTCCGCAAGTACTTTTGGTGACACGTGGTAATATCTTTGCTTTATCGCGGGATTTTCGCCCGTATCTATCACGTGTTCCGTTAGCGTTGTGAGTCCTAATTTGTCGGATGGTGGGGGGAGCTCTACTTTAAGAAAATCGTCTAAGACATCTGACTGTGATTTTGTTAATTCCTGAATTCCGCAACATCTGTCGTTTGTGTACTCACAGCTCTCATATTCATAAACTATTTTCGGATCGGATAGGGAACCACCATAAGCTATTCTTGTAGTCTGAGGCCATTTCGAAGGACCGCAGCGAGTCCAGTCCGAGTACTAGAGGGTATGGTAAATTCTGCATTACTCGCGCATTAACTTCCTTGGTATACTCTTTTAGTTGTATCGGCAACGAAATTTCTTTAGAAACGGCCTCTATACTTCCGTTACCGAACTTTACTCTACCCTTACTTTCCCTTATAGGAATCTTGAGCTCGCTTATCTTTTCTAATCCAGTTGATCCGATAAACGTTCTGATAGCTCCAGGGTCGACAAGAACCTGAATACTTATACCCTTTATTTGTACTGTAGTCAAGAGCAAGGGTTCGTTACGGGTCAGAAAAAGGGCATTATACGAGAGTTCCGATAAGTCTAATTCCCTATACGAGCGTGTACCGAGTGGTTCATTGGAGACTGACTCGATTTCTGCGCCTTTATAAAACTCAATGGGGATTCTAAAGGGGTCTGTGTTGTTGTTACCAATAATTTCGGTACTGAGGTCTGAACTTACTAAGGGGTGCGCATCGCTAGAGGGCTTGTTTCCCACATTAGGAGTCGCTTCAGCCCTATTTAACGACTCCTGTTTCGGTTTTCCTGACACTTAATACACTTTGGTTTCGTAACACCCTTTGTGCCGCAACCGAAACAAAAAATCGTACGCGGCCCCGTATAGTCATAATTTTTATGCCCCGCTTGGTCACAGTTCCAACAAATCAGAGTACTCTGTGGCTCGTTATCCGATGGATCGTTGACAGGAGACTTTATCTTATCTTGAGGGGAAGGGGAAGCTTTCGGTCCCTTTAGCGGTGGAGGAATCTTCTTTTCTTCTTTATTTTTCTCGGAGACTTTGCCTGACTTTTTATCATTTGGATTACGCTTAGGCTGTTCGGTGGTAAGAAAAGAAAGATCTAGGTCCTCCTCTTCGGAAGACTCCGCGATTATGTTGACGTTTTCTCTTTTCCTATGAATAGCGCGACTACGGGGATCTCTATACGCGAGATCCGGTAATAGAGAACGTTCTGGTGTGGGGGGTGGACGATAAGATTTGGCTACACGATAAGTTTTCTCGGCGGCGCTCGCTAGTTCCTCTAGGTGAATACGAGAGTAAACCTCATTTCTTCGGATTGATACTTGTAGCCTGGGTAGCAAGTTACGATGTGCATAACTGATTTCTTCCGACTCCGAGAGGGGAGGGGAGACTCGACCTAGCAACGACCACATACAGGTCAAATAATCCGCGACTCGCTCATTTTCACCCTGGGTTCGTCGATATAGTTCTTGCCACAGCTCGAACTGGAAATCGGCATCGGCAAAACGGATCCTAAACGCCCTTGTAAATTGGGAAAAAGTATGCCATTCAGGCCTTGGTCCACGAAACCAATTTAATGCCACTCCGGATAAAAAAAAGGGTAGGATCATTAGCAGATCCTCATCGCTAATCGAAAAGAAACTTCTACCTTCTTCTATGTGTCGTAAAAAGGATTCTAAGTCTTCTTGGCTTGAGCCTGAAAAACTCAGGTTCCATTTTCGCATAGTTTCATAAGCGGAGACTGTTGTAGTACCGTGACCACGAGGTCTAGATCGGTAAAAATCTTCACGATTATAATACTCTGCGTTCGAGTTATAATGTGGGCGATTATAATCTCGTCGCTAATTTTGCGCGAATCTATATGATCCAGCCTCAGGTTCATGCCTACCATAATCTTCTCTCCGAGCATTCGCATTTCTAAAATGGTTATTATTTTCTCCGAGGTTATTGTGATATCCGAAATTACCGAAATCATTTCTCTGAGAGTTCGCATTTCTAAAATTTTCAAAACTCCTTTCTCGAAGTTCTGAATATCTATTTTCCCTGAAATTTTCCCTGCGAGTTCCTGGTGTTTGTGACCTACTTTCACTCCGAGTATTTTCCCATCGTGAATTACCGGTATGGGATCTTGGATTATTTGGATCTTCACGGTCGGAGTAGGAGTCACTAGACACAGACGAAATACGTGAAGATGATCTGTGGCGGTCCTGAGCTGGGTGGGAGGTTCATACTGGCGTTCAGGTCCCCGAGTATTTTCTCTATATGCGTTCCTATCTCGAGATTCGTGTTCTCTAGGAACCGAATTCCTTGGTGGAAAGTCCGAACGGTTTCCCCGTTCTGATGGAACATCTTGAAAGCGAACGTTATTAAACCGAGGATTCCTAGGAGGTTCATATTGATCCCGACGGGGTTCGAAACGATCCCGAGGTGGTTCAAAGTGATCCCGAGGTGGCTCAAAATGATCTCGGTCATACAGTGGTTCGAAATTCTCATATGTTCGAGTTCTTCTCGGTAAATCGGTCGGAACAGAGTATCTTCCCGGAGGGTAGGAAGCGTGATCGTGTTCCGGTTGGTTTGACCTGCCATTATTTGAACGAGGGTCAGAAAAATTTTGATTCAACCTACGGTTAGGATTACTTGTTCCCATCGAGAGTCTATCAAATTCGTTTAATAAGGGGGTCTCTTGCTGCCAAAATCTTTCATCTCTAATGCCCTGATTTATTTGATTGTTACGGTCAAAACCACGAAAGCCTCTATTAAGTCGTTCCCGATTTCTATTTTCTCGATTTTCATACCTGTCGTTTGGATCCATATGGACTCGCGGTCTCGTTCCAGTGTACGGGGGTACGTGATCTACGGGAGGTGTGTGATGGGGGGAACTCCAGAAGTTCCAGCACCAGGGCCACCAGTGGCTTGGTCATATGGTGGGGGAACTTCAGAGTTGACATTGGAGGACTCGCTTCCAGCGGCCTGTGTCCACTCTTGCTGATATCCGGGACCGTGTGTATTTTCTCGGGGTTGGTTTTCACCATTCGAATCTCGGCGAAATTCCCGTTCATAGCTAGCATTCCTATTCTCACTCGAATGATCGGAACCCGGATCATCGGGGATGGGTGGTAAATTTCCCTGTCTACCGGGGTTGATTCCCGAATCGTTTGTTGACATGTTGATATCTCTTTCGTACCTAAGAAGTCTTTCAGGTAAAACCGGTACTATACCCCTAATCGATAATTCCCGATTTTCTAACTCCGCGATTAGATCCGCTTTACGTAACGAATAGGCCCATTCACGAATACTTTTTGTGGACATTTGGATAGCGGTTCAACAATAATAATTTTTAATTAATCTTACCATCCGTTGAACCGGGGTTTTACTGGATTTTAATTTTATGTGCAGGTTTATTGGTTTTTGAAATTTTTAAGGATACAGACCGATTGCTTTTCGAATTTGACTATTATATACGCTTTTTAAATAATTTGCGTCACGATAAGGTTCCTTATAAACCGACCTGGAGTAATTTTTCGAATAATGTTTATGTATTTAAATTATTTCAAATTTTATTTATTTTTAACGATACTTTGCCGAATAATTTTATTAAGATTAATTTTTCCTTTTCATTTTCTTAAACGTTATTAAAAGAAAATTCTATCCCCATTTCGTGTAGCCTGAATTTGTCTTAACCGATTCTCCGATTTAATTTCTTTTTAAATATCGGCGATTAAAATTTATGATCGCTGTTGATTGTATTATTTAAATTTATTCGACAAAAAAATTTTTTTAATTTTTATGTTCGCAGTTCGTTTCTGATTGATTTCCGAGATGGGGTTCTGATTGTATTATTTTACACTAACTCGGTGTAAATAAACTCTGCTGTAAACTTACGCTATTGGTTCAATCACATTTGGAAGAAAAATACAACCACATATTTTTCCATAAGGGGAGATGGAATATTATTCCGTCGAAAATTAAATTTCAGCAAAATCAAATAAATTTTATTATATCAGATCTGATCTCAGTGATAATATAAAAATATTTCACAAATGGTTATGAATCTCAATAACATTTAAATAAACATTTTATTTTATAAATCACTTAAATGATATAATATTTCAAAAATTTTAATAATTACATTCTGTGAAATCGAGGTTCAATATAGGACAAATAAATGTAATTTTAATATCAATATAATTAATTCTAAGTCGATAATAATTATGTTTTATTATCAAATTTCGTAGTCTTAATTACTATTGTCGGGCTGAAGTGTTTCTTAACTATTCTTTTGTTAAGGGATTAGTAGACGAGTCACGCTATGAGTCGTCTAATTGGCTTGTGTTGATATTATTATTATGGCATGCCCCACGTTGGGCGACATTGCCCTAAGAAAACAAAAGTTCGCAACCGTTATCATAGATTTACGGTGTAAGGGGCCGATCCATCTACTTCCAGCTACGCAGATCCATGTTGACGGGGTTTGAGATCTCTACACGGAGACTGAATCTAAATTCTAACCCGTGGTGACGTCAAAACAAAGGACGGATTTTATCGAGAAACCTCTCGATAACAATCCCAAAAAACTTGAAATAAAACACGGATTTGGGGGGAAAACAATCCGACAACAATCCTGAAAATACGGATTTTGCCGAGAAACATCTCGACAACAATCCCGAAAAACAAAATTCAGATTTTGCCGGAAAACATTCCGGCAACAATCCTGGAAATACGGATTTTGCCGAGAAACAACTCGACAACAATCCCGAAAAACTTGACATAAAACACGGATTTTGGCGGCAAACAATCCGACAACAATCCTGAAAATACGGATTTTGCCGAGAAACATCTCGACAACAATCCCGAAAAACAAAATTCAGATTTTGCCGGAAAACATTCCGGCAACAATCCCGAAAATACGGATTTTGCAGAGAAACAACTCGACAACAATCCCGAAGAAATTTGAATATAGATTCTGGTCGTATTCACAGGAAGTCGTGACAGTTGTTTTGGATCCTGGAGATAACAATGGGGTGATGCAAAAACCTAACGGAAAATTCCAAGATTATTTGCGTCTCAAAAAAAAGCTTATTTCAACATCGGTGTGACGTGTCAAAAATTGTCACGGCGCCATTGTGATATTAGAAAAATTTGGGACTTAAATTTCTCACATTGGCAAAAGAGGAAAATAAACCACATAAATCAAAAATAAATAACTCTTCTTACCTTGAGAAAATTTTTTTAATTTAATTGCAATTGCTCTGCCATGAAGGAATATGGCGCAACCACCTTCGGCACTGATCTCAGAATTTTATCAAAAATTTACAACATTGAATTATCTTTAATGAACATTTAAAAATTTAAAGAAAATATACTCGCGAAATGTTGGGCGTCGGGCTCACCGATGAGCCAGTCAACAACAACAACAATAAAGTCAAACAAGAGCAGTCTATTCCGAAAACGACAGAAATAGACTCTCACAGAAATTCCCTCAAAATTCAAAAATCAATACAAAACTTCATTAAAACTTCATCAAAACTTCATCAAAATTTCATCAAACTTTTAAGATCCATCAATTTAATAGTTTCTATAAATTTTACTTCCGCATTTTCTACGAGATCAGTGTACCGGAATCCAATTTTTCGCTAGCTCAGGGATGTCAAATATTGGGGTAGGGTTCTTGTTAAGTACAAATGCCATAATTAAATTCAACACCAACATCAAGTATCAAAAATTAACAAAATATATTCAAAACTTTTCCTATGCTAATAACAAAAAAAAAAGAAAACCGCATAATTCCTATGCTGGTTGAAGTTACAAAAATAATATTAAAAAATTTTCCATCCGCGACATAATTTCGGTAATTCTAAAAAAAAAAAGAAAATTAAATCTGCCACTATAAACTCGATAAACCTCATAAAGCAAAAAAAAACTATAACCCACGACAATGTTTTCGTTACTTCGTTCTGAACTTTAGTTTCAAAAAAATAAAATGACATAAATAATATACAATGGAATCGAGATACGTGAAACATGAGTAAGTGTGAATTAAAATTCTTATCCGCGATCAAATACTCCGAGAACTTCATTAAACCATTAAATTTTAGCACAAATTAAAATTATTTTACTTAAAATTTCAATTCACACTTTCTCATAACTTTATTGAAAATAACAACTCACTTCATAATTCCATCGTTTATTTTTAATAAGAGAAAAGGTCCGCTACAAGAACTTCGATAATTTACATAAAAGAAAGAAAATTAGTTATACGACACAAATTCCGTAAATCTTACTGAAATTTTGGACCGCGATATTATTTTAGGCAATATTAATTAGTTTACAAATGAACAATTATAAATATGCTTAATAATCAATAATCTCGTAAGATCGCCGTGGTAAATGTCTGGTTATACTACATTTTGAAATAATTAAAATTTATAATCTCTTACCGATAGAACATTTCAACTTAAACAGATAATTCTTATACACTCTTATTAAATATAAATAAAATCTGCTCCACTACGCCACAACTTGAAATTTTATGCTAACTAGACTTTCAAAATTTATATTTTAAATTAAAAGAAAATTTCGGGAGAAAATTCCGACATTTTGAAATTTACTTACAAGAAAGTAGAACTTTTCTTGTAAAAACACACTTCAGCCTGAGCAAGATCGAAAGGACGCTCGATACACAACCTGATAACCGCGAGACATGAAAAATTCATTTTTTTTTATTTCAGTAATTTTTAGCAAACGCAACAAGAGAAAATTAAAACAAACGAAACTTGTGTATTAATCGCCACTCGATCACTTTTAACAATTTAACCACGGCATGATTGTCGTGTCGATCCAATCGATTCCACGAGTATGCATTTCCGAAATTCTATCGTTTTCAACAATAATTTAATGACATTTTACCGCGACAAAAATGAAAATCAATTTCGGAAACACAAACACTTATTCTCGAGACATAATGAATTCGACTTACAATTTTAATATTTTCTGAAGAGGTGTTCTCAGCAACTCTGTCCTCGCTCGTTCTCCCTTTCCCGTACCTTGGAATTTTCCTCTCAACACAAATTTTACAAAATAATGTTGCCTCTGCGACCGGGTAACGCTAAGTGAAATTGCTTGCTCAATTTTCTCACCTCGTGGTGTGGAGCCGGCCTCCACGCGCTTTCGCCTAACCTAACTGACGGCGCTGGCGCGCCAACTCGCTGACTGCCGCGCCACGGCGGGAAACTCATTCAAATTGAAATTTCATGTTTTCTTAAACAACATAACATTTTGCAATTAACAAATTAATACTAAAATTTCGACACAAATATAACCTAATAACAAAAAAAAAATTAATAAAGTGACAATAGAAATCTCACAATATTCCACTAATAACTGAAACATCACAGAGCAAAAATTCTAACAACTTAAAAAGTCTCTAGATTTTTCCATCTTCTCTCTTAGTTCTTCGTCGTGGTGGGAACTTAATTTCTGTCAGCTAGCCTTTTTATTAACTCCAGATTCTATTTAAGTCCAATTCTTCCTGAGGTGAGTGACGACCAATAATCAAATTCAGTTTCTTACGGGCTAGACGAATAACAATATCCCTCATTGCCCTAAGAAAACAAAAGTTCGCAACCGTTATCATAGATTTACGGTGTAAGGGGCCGATCCATCTACTTCCAGCTACGCAGATCCATGTTGACGGGGTTCGAAATCTCTATTTGGAGGCTGGATCTTAATTCTAACCCGTGGTGACGTAAAACAAATTACGGATTTTATCGAGAAACCTCTCGATAACAATCCCGAAAAACTTGAAATAAAACACGGATTTTGGCGGAAAACAATCCGACAACAATTCTGAAAATACGGATTTTGCCGAGAAACATCTCGACAACAATCCCGAAAAACATGAGATAAAACACGGATTTTGGCGGAAAACAATCCGGCAACAATCCCGAAAATACGGATTTTGCCGAGAAACAACTCGACAACAATCCCGAAGAAATTTGAATAAAGATTCTGGTCGTATTCATAGGAAGTCGTGACAGTTGTTTTGCATCCTGGAGATAACAATAAGGCAGCTTCTGGTCTCATTTAATTCGAATTCCCACTTCTCGTAGGTGATCTTATGTCCTCCTTTTCCTGAAGGATTCCAACCAAGTTCTCGATGTCCAAAAACGCTCGCAAGTTTACATAAAAAAAAGAAACAAAAATTCGGCCGTACACAAATATTCAAAACAATTATAATACAACATTCGAAGGCCAGTAGTGGAGCAATAACCTAACGGGAAATTTCCAAGACCATTTGCGTTTCAAAAAAAAAGCTTATTTCAACATCGGTGTGACATGTCAAAAATTGTCACGTCACAACGTACTTAGCTCAGTTGGACAAAGCGGAGATTTTGTAGTCTCGAGAATCTAAGTTCAAATAATCATAGAGGAAATTTTTTTTCACAAATTAAAAAAATTTTCCTTTCTGAAGTACCACGGTGAATTCTCACAACAGTTAAAGTTTTTTTATAATTTATTTTACCTTTTCTAGAGTAATTAATTGCAGTTTTTTAAGGAATTGATAATCTCTTGAGTTTTTTCATAAATTATTATTTAATTATTTTTTCATTGCGCTAAAGGTTCAATGTGTCTATGGAATTAAATGCTTTCACCTGATTTAAAATTTTCAAGCAGAATTAAATCTTAAATTTAATTTATTCTAAAATCTCAATTTAATCTTAAAAACTAATTAATTTTATTTTATTTTGTATAATTATTAAAACTTATTCTTTCTTACTCTAAAAAAACAAACAAAATAAATAAACAAATGGCGATTTAATACAAATAAATGACCAATTGTACAAATTCTGTGAAATTAATTACTTTGTTTTTAGAAAAAAAACAAAGTTAATACCTTTAGAAAGAATTGCACCAGAGGGTTCGCTATTTGTTCAATCGATGTGTTTTTTAAGGATAAAATAAATAAAATACTTACCTTTCTACTTGAACCTAAAAAGAATAATACCAAAATCTAGATCCTTGCATTTTATGGAAAAAAAAACAAAATTTTTTAAGTCTGACTACATAGTGCCATTTTTGGAGGAATACAACTTTTTAAAGTCCAAAATCATAATTTCTCTTTTAACTAACTAAAATAATTTGCCTAGTCCAAATTCCTCATATCATTTTAAAGGTAAGAAAATAGTTTTTATGTTAGCATTCCTCGAGTCTAGTCGCTTTGAAGTAAAGAAGAATGTTTTTCCAGTATAAAATCATCGTGTATTTTTTTAAGGTAAGAAAAATATTTTTAAAGTTCAAATTCAACGTTTCTCTTTCATCAACAGGAAAAAATTTTTAAAGTCTAAATTCCAAGTGCCTTTTTGATCGACAGGAAAAAATTTTTAAAGTCCAAATTCTACGTGTTTTTTTTATCAATAGGAAAAAATTTTTAAAGTCCAAATTTCACGTGCCTTTTTGATCGACAGAAAAAAATTGTTAAAGTCAAAAATCCACAAGGAAATCCTCAAGGAATTCCACGTGCCTTTTTGATCAATAGGAAAAAAATTTTAAAGTCCAAATTCCACGTCCCTTTTTCATCGACACGAAAAAAATTTTAATGTCCAAATTCCACCTGCCTTTTTCATCGACAGGGAAAAATTTTTAATGACTAAATTTTACGTGCCTTTTTCATAGACAGGAAAAAATTTTTAAATTTCATATTTCACGTCCCTTTTTCATCGACAGGAAAAAATTTTTAAAGTCAAATTCCACGTGCCTTTTTCATCGACAGGAAAAAATTTTTAAAGTTCAAATTCCACGTGCCTTTTTGATCGACAAAAAAAATTTTTAAAGTCCAAATTCCACGTGCCTTTTTCATCGACAGGGAAAAATTTTTAAAAACTAAATTTTGAATCAAAATTTTTGAATTTTTTATAGAAAGAAGAATATTTTTAATGTCCAAAATCCACGAGGAAATCCTCGAGGAATCCACGTGGATTTTTTTGATAGGTCGTGCCCAGCTGACGAGCGGCGGACATCTTTTACGGAAAATCTTGCAATGTCAAAACGGGAGTTAATTTTGACGCTCGTAGGCACATTTGTTTGCATAAAACGAATGTTTAAAAAATTCCTTATCTCAAATACTTTTGTCTACCATAGCCCTTTTTTTGAAAAAGTGTCCAGTGTTTTTAAAAAAAAATCATAAAAGGGAAATTTTCGAGCAAAGGAGAAAAAAGTGTTTCTACGCCACTCTCAGCTTTCGGGTTCCAACGTCCTTAATACACCACATTTTAACGCGTGAATTGTGATGTGCGCTGACCGCTCCTCCTTTGTGAATTATTGAAAATTAACTAAATTTTCTGTAAATTAACCGTAAATCGTTTTTTCTGCTTTTTTTTACATAAAATTTGCATTTAAAATAAAGTCATGATAGTTATAAGTTTCAAAACAATCGATTTTGAAATTTTTTAAGTTTATTTATAATGCAAAACACTCCCTATTCCTAAAAAACAACTGCGCAGCAATGTCTCCAACAGAAAACTACTGCGCAAACGTTGGAAGTTTTGCAAAATTTTAATTATGTTCGTTTAGATGTTCATGTGCACGAACATGTTGGACGTTGGTGTTCATGTACATGAACATATGTATGGAATTTTTGACTTAATGAAGCTCATGAACATGTACATGAACGTATACGTTCATGTACGTGTTCGTATACATGAACGTATACGTTCATGTACGTGTTCATGTACACTGATCGCCACACGAAAAGAAATATATTGGTTTTGTACCATTAAATTACTCTATAGTATATTCCTATTTGCGTTTGCTGACCTGTAAAAGCAACAATATATAGTTTTGCAGTACTAGGTATCACTATAAGAAATACCTATCATAGACTTACTTTTGTAGTAGGAACTAGAACTCCAAAAGCGCGCTACGCGCGCGCAATTCTGTTTAACTTTAATTTTCTTTATTTTTTAATTGTCCAATTTAATATTTTACTAATTTCTGATAATTGCTGATTTGCCAATAATGAAATCTGCAATGTCTCCATTTACCAGTTTACCAAATTCTCTATTGTGCTAAATTTCTTAATTAAAAATTTCTTTACTTCTACAATTTTGTTGTAAACAAATTTCCAATTCTCAATTTTATCAACGTTTATATTTTGACAAATTTCTCAATAGAAATTCCTTTTTTTAGAATTTTGTAATAATTTTTTTTCCATATTCAGAAAAGACATTATGACTGAATTAAAATAATGAGCTACCTGAAATTATGTATTATTGCTATCTTTGTTGTCTCTGCCTCTGTCAGCGTTACTGATATAGTATAGCAGTATGGGAATCCGGTTATTTTTTTTTGAAAAATGCTTTTAATTAGTACCATTTCTGCACCCTATCCATCAAATTCTTGTAACGCGATATCTGAAATTTGCTAGACTTTTGTAATTTGACAAATAAATTGCAAAAAAATTGTAGATAACTTTGTTGAAAGCTATTATCATACTGTTCTTAAGAAAGATACTCCACGATTTTTAAATAAAAATAATGCTAAAAAATGAAATAATTTTACAAATCTAAGAAATGTAAAGTGTGTGTTATGATCGCACTAACTTCCTTCTTGAAATACAAAAATTTTACAAAAGTGACAAATGTAAATTGTGTGTTATTATCGCACTAACGTTCTTCTTAGAATAAAAAATCAAACGAACATCTTTGCTTTTTACTGTCAATAAATAAATATTTTGACAAGTGAAAATAAAAATTAATTTTTTTCTAAATCTTTTTAAAAGTGATAGAAATCGAAATAGAAACATTATATTAACGATCCCACATATCACCAATTTCAAAAGTTCCCCATGTCTTAAATTACTATTTAACCAAATAAAAAATACACCGAAATTGTCATGTCAAATGTAGCAATTATGAATTTTCGAATTCAAGATTCTTCTCAGAATTTTAAAAGAAAAATTTTGTTTATTAAATATTTAATAAACAAATGATTTGTACTACTTAAGCAACTATTAAAAAATAGTTTTAAGCAACAGTGTTTATTTAAAATTTTTTTTGATTTTGTTATTAACAAATAAATAAAAAGTTACATTTAAGTCGTTTTCGTCAATGTTTATAAAATTGTTTTGATCCTAGTTTGACAAATTTGCAATTATTTACAAATGATTAATTCACGTTCTGGGTCGCTTTTAACCCTTTTATACCTGTGGTCTCTTATACATGTAAAGAATTTAACAATTAATATAGGTTGTTTTGATTATATTACCAACGTTCATATTATATGTAAAAAAATAGAAAGTTACATAGTACGATTATATAGGTAAGAACGATAATCAGTAGGTAGAATTTTAATAAACAATAACAAAATTATATTTTTCAAAATTTGCTTCAATACCCTTCAAATTTGTTAATAGGGATTTCTGGGGTTGCTGATTAAGAATACACCAATTTCAGATTATTGAAATTCGAGTTGGTATAAAAAAATACTATTTAATCAATGTTGAGTGTTTGTAGTTTTAATTAATTTTATTAATATTAATTACACGTAGTTTTTGGTGTTGAATCACATCTTGGGGGAGAAGGGATTGATTTTGATCTCTCACCTGCATTCGTCTAAGCAACTGTCTACACATTTTTGATATTGAATTTGATATGAAATTTTAGACTTAGGTGATGCTCTGTGCCGCGCGTTGCGCGCACCTTTCATGTTCTAGTAGGTAGAATATGCGAAAAATAAATTATTTACATAAATATAAATTGTTTAAACAATTGAAAAGACTTCAAAATTGCAGCCGGAAAAATTCGTGGTAATTATTTAATGAAGAATGCAAAAAACAAAATTCTTCAAGGAGAATTTACTTCAAAGTTGTTTTAAACAATTTAAATTGTTTTAAAAATTAAATAAAATATTTAATAAACAAAGATTGATATAGTGTGATAACAGGTAGCTTATGATTTCAATTTAGTTGGAATTGTTTTTATACAAGTAGAAAAGTGATTATTGCAAAATATTAAATAATATATAAATAATACTTAGGTACTTTAGAGAAGTCGATTTTTAAAATTTAAGAATAACTTCCCCATAGAAGTTGATCATAAATGACCTAGACATTGCTTTTATACTTGGGTACTTTAATGAAGTCAGCTTTTACTTTTTTAGGTTATCTTCCTGGAGAAGTTGATCAGAAATGATCTAGACATTGATTTAATACTTGGGTACTTCAGTGAAGTCGGTTTTAACATTTTGAAATTATCTTTCCTGAAGAAGTTGACTGGAAATGAACTGGACATCTGCCGGGTAGTTAAAAACTTTAGAGAAATTGATTTTTACATTTTGAGGTTAACTTCCCTGAAGCAGTTGACCAGAAATGAAACGTTACGAAATATGTGAATTTCCCCTAAACATATGCATCAAATTATTATTTGCATATTTTTATTCTTCAATTAAGTTATAAATATATAATATAAAAACATACATAAATTCCAAGTTTGATGCTTACTTTTCACTATAGCAAACATAAATAGCTGCAAACGTACAAAAACCGCAATAAAAAAATTAATAATCACAATAATTTATTTAAACAATTATTAATTACAATAATTTATTTCAACAATGGTTAGAAACAAGAAAAAATTAATAAATAATCACAATAATTTATTTCAACAATTGTTATAAATAAATTCTTTGTTTTGGAAAAAGTTAATAAATAGTTACAATAATTTGTTTAAACAATGGTTATAAATAAATTTCAAGTTTGATGCTCAGTTTTACCTATAGCAAATACAAAATACAAAAACAATTGATATAAAATACAAAAACAATTAACTAATTAATTAGTTATTTAATTTCATTGATTTAAACAATACAAAACTAATTTATAAATGTAGCGAACTTTTCATTTCGTTTAATTAAAAAAATTGTAAACAAGTCTTGAACTTACAACATTTATCAAGTTCTCGTACAAGGGTGCCTTAGAATTTTCACACTGCTCTAAAATCTCTTTTCTCATTCTCCCTTTCTCTCTCTCTCTCTCTCTCTCTCAAACAAAGAACATCATCACACCTTTCTCTCTTTCCAATTTTCACGCTACACTGTTGTTGTCTCTGTCTCTTCCAGGCACATTCTATACCTTATTCTCTTTTTCTGTACGCACACTATTGTTCTCTTTATCTATTCCATATTCTTCATCTCTCTTTTTGCTTTCTTGTCCTACTCTAACCCAGGTAAATTCTCTACCTTACTCTCTTTTACTTGCTGAAAAAGCATGTTCTGTATACCTTATTCTCTCCCTGTTTAAAGAATGTATTAAAAATTATAGAATTTGATAGGATTTCTATCACAAATATTTTTAAATTTTAATCAAATTGTATACAAAATAAAAAATCCTATCAAATTCTATCAAAAATACTAAATTCAATCAATTTTAATAACAAGTTTGGAAAGAATTTGAATCAAAAAAAGCATTTATTCTTAACAATACATTCTATCAAATGTTTTACTTTTAAAGAAAAGACTCTCGCGACAATGTCAGGTCTATCAGCTACTGTTTGATTAGGTAATAAATTTTCTGTTATTTCTTTCCACTGTGGATTACATGTCATTGTTATAAATAAATCTGGTTTACCATGTTTTGCCACAATAGCCATTGAATCTTGATATAATTCCATCATATTACGAGGTGAACCAATAAATGTTGATGGTAAGACAACTAATTTTCCTAGAGGTGTATCATTCCTTTGTGCTACATCCTTCATGTGATCTATTAATCCTCTGTAACTTTCACTTCGCAATTCTGTTTGATGATTTGCGCAATATTGAAGCCGATCTTTTTCAATTTTAACATAATTGTCAACCAGCCACTGTTGAAATAGTCTTCCACCGTATAGAAACTGATTAAATATATCATCTCTAATTGCCATTTTATACTTTACATAAGATGCCCTCGAAATTCTATGTTTTTTCAATCTTTTATCTGTATCATTTCGAAGCATATCAATACAATAACCTTTTTCTCCAAAAGGATAAAATAGAGGATATATAAAAGGTTCTACACAAGGATCCAAACTACTAACAAATTGCAATTCTTTACTTATTTTGTTGTACACAGTAACATAAGAATTAGGTATTTCACCTTCTGAATTTGTATTAAAAATAGCAGCTACTTCATTAACTCTTTGAAAATTAAATCGCCGTGGATCTTTTCCTTTTTTTAAAGTAAATAATAATTTCAATTCTGGAATTTCTTCATCATTTTTTGTCGCTAACGCTGTTTCTATTTCTATAACTTCTTTCATCATTCTAAATGATTGACTGAACGTATTATGTTTTCTCATAAAATTCTCAATTCCTCCTACAATATCTCTATCTAATCTATCATTTTTATTCAACCTGTATTCAATTGCATCATCAGGATCGTAAATAAACAATTGACCATAAGACGGATCATCACCGTTTTTAGAAAATAAAGCTTTATTCATTTGATAATATATTTGACCTTGTATTTTAAAACAATACGGTCCTCTTCGTGTACCATGGAAATTAATAACATTAGCATTAAATGACGCAAAAGCAAATAAATTATTGTAACATCTTATATTCTGGCGAAAATGGTTTGATTTCTCATGTGAACCATCTAATAACATTTTCAATTCAGATGGATAATTTAAAGGTTTCAATTTAATACCTCCATGGCTATGAGTGCAATAAAGTAACATTTTACCTAAATAATTCTCTGCATAAGTACGTGAATGCAATTTATTTACTTTTAGTTCTTTTAAAGAATTATCTGATGTATTCACCAAATCTTGATTTAAACAAGAAATAGAAGAATTTTTAACTGTATCATAACAATTATTTGTGTCTCTCTCTCTTAACTTATGATTCTCTAATTCTGCCTCTATATAATTTTTCTTTTTTTTTGCACGACAACGTTTCACTCTTTCCCTGTTCAACATTTGTCCATGAAGAAGTTGTTTATCTTTTTTATTATTTTCAGACAATTTATTAATTTCTACTTCTTCTATTCCATGTAATAAAGGAAAAGATTTCTTCACTTGAATTACAGTATCTTCTGAATCAATCATTTTTCTTTTACTTGCTTTTCTTACTACGTCACTTTTTACTTCAATAAACTGCAAAATAGATGGAGAAACAGCTTCTATAATGGAATTTTCATTATTTATTTCTACATTTCGGAAATGTGAAATTGTCTGAAAGGATGTTGATGGTATGGCGTTCACAACAAGAGTTTGAGAATCTGCATTGCAAGTTACTTTCTCCACCTATTCTGATACATTCATTTGTAATTCCTTTTTTTCTTTCAATCTAGCACGATAGCACTTCATTGATTCTCTATGCAATTTTCGTTTTTCCATTTTTTTCTCTACAGTTAAACTCCTACGATATCGTCTCACTCTTTCTGTACTGACAATTTTTGTACCAACTTCTTGTAATTGTTCTACTTCTTCTTTGGTAAATCTTTGCTTTTCTTCAAATCTTTTCCCGTCTATTAAACACGTACTAAACTTCTTCATTCTTGACTTTGCCAAACTTTCAATATCTTTTTCCTTTTCTTGTAATATTTTTGTCCTTTCTACTTCGCCTATTGAATCCAACATACACAAAGATCTCTTTTCTGTAATTGTAGGTTTTGGTAAATCAGTAATTTTTCTTTTACTTGCTTTTCCTTTTACTTCGTCACTTTCTAGTTCATTAAACTCCGAAATAGATGGAGATACAGCTTCCGTAATGGAATCTTCATAATTTATTTGTACATTTTGGAAATGTGAAATTGTCTCAAATGATGTTGATGGTATTGCGTTCAGAACAAGAATTTCAGAATCTGCATTACAAGTTCCTTTCTCTACCTCTTTTCTTACATTCATTTGTAATACCTTTTTTTCTTTTAATCTAGCACGATAGCGCTTCATTGATTCTCTATGCAATTTTCGCAATTCCATTTTTTTCTCTTCTATTAAACTCCTACGATATCGTCTCACTTTTTCTGTACTGACAATTTTTGTACCAACTTCTTGTAATTGTTCTACTTTTTCTTCGGTAAATCTTTCCTTATCTTCAAATCTTTTACCTTCTGTTAAACTGGTACTACACTTTCTCATTTCTGTCTTTCCCAAACTTTTAATATCTTTTTTCTTTTCTGTGCTCACATTACTTTTATCATTTTGTCGTTTCATGATTTTATACAAATCTTTATTTATATAATCAAAATATGTCAAATTGTAAAAATGTTAATCTAATAACATATCAAATTTGCAATGCACAATTTTAAAATGTTCAAATTTGAATGACCAGTTCACAGTTATATTAATAGCAATTGACACATTTGCAAATATCTAATAGAAATCTTACCATTTGTATTTTCTAATTTTATAGCCTTCCACAAATGATTAAAACTTTAAACACAATTCATCAATTAACAAATTTCGAAATGTTCCAATTTACAAAAGACCCATTTTAACAATTGTCGAATTTAGCAATTTTTCATTTTTCTATTTTTACATTTATTATTTATTAATTATATTCAATAGTCCAATTTACAAGTTTTCTATCTTACCAATTTTCCACTTTACAAATTAAACAATTTTCCACTTCACCAATTTTCCAATTTGCCAATTTTCCAATTTACCAATTTTCCACTTTACCAATTTCCCACTTTACCAATTTTCCACTTTACAAATTAAACAATTTTCCAATTAACCTATTTTCCAATTTACCAATTGTCCACTTTGCCAATTTGCCAATTTACCAATTTTCCACTTTGTCAATTTTCCAATTTACCAATTTTCCACTTTGTCAATTTTCCACTTTACCAATTTTCCAATTTGCCAATTTTCCAATTTACCAATTTTCCACTTTGCCAATTTTCCACTTTAACCAATTTTACCTGAAACAAAATTATCTCTTTTTCTCCCTCTTGGTCCCTCTACATCTCTTTCTCTTTCTCCTTCTCTCACTCGCCCTCTCTCTGTCTATTAATAGTCTTTACAAAAATTATACCTTGTGTTCGACATCTTTTTCATTTTTATTATATAAAAACTCGATAATGTCATAGCGAAAACAACAAAACAAAGTTGGGGGTCTTTAGGGTCCCTAATTACGAATCCATCATTAGTTTTTTAAAATTTAAAATGGAATAAATAAAACATTTAATAATCCGTGTTACATATTTTTTTTAGGTACAATGACTTACAATTATTAAAAATTAAATATTATTTTTTATTTCTCTTTTGTGACCAATATTTTTTAATCTCATTTTAATAATTACAAATTCAATTTTTAAAAATATTTTACAGTAAATGTTTGTAATTTTTCCTTACTAACAAATTACCAATTCAAAAATATAAGAAAATTGATTTGTCTAAACAAATTAAAATTGTTTTTATTCTTTAAACAATTAATGAAATTAAATAAATTACACTAAATTCTTTTAATTATTTTTATTATTCTCCTCTTCACTATTTAAAAATTTCTAAGCTTTTAAGATATTTTAATTAAAAACAAAGTATGAACAAAATTATTTAACAACTAAAAATTAAATTAACAACATAAGAAAATAATATTTTACACCTATTTACTTGTAGCATATTTATTAATTGAGGGCCTGGATGCAATTAAGAGATACGGGCAACTTTCGAAGTCCCCTGCTTCTGCCGGAGACTCGCTGTACGCGGGGCCAACGAAAGTCACGCGTATCCCCTTATTGTATCCAGCCCCTCAATTGTACTTTCCTTAAAAGTTTGAAAATTATTTTTTCAATTTCAAAAATTTTTTCTTCAAATCCATCATTAAAATATTTACTTAAATTCTTTATTAACTGTACAATTTTTATTTAAATATATAATAATTAATTAAATATATAATAATAATTAAAATACAATATTATTTGGGGTCATTCACATATCACGTGATAAAAATTTTAGCTAATTTGAACCCCCTCTCACCTCTACGTGATACTTTTTCTATTGTTAAAAAAATTGATTTTCCATGGAGCGTGATATTTTGCTTACCCCCCTCCCACCCCTAAGGATAACACGTAATACGTGGATGATTCCTTTTCCAAGAAATAACAGATAACGCCTTTCTGTATAATAATATAATATAATTGTACGAAATAAAGGGGGGTTGCTTTAGATTTTAAGAAGTCTTTATATATAATACTATAACCTATAAAGGCGCCGTAAGTTATATTATTATTATACAGAAAAACGTTTTAAAATCCAAACCAACCCCCCTTTATTTTGTACAATTATATTATATTATTATACAGAAAGACGTTTTTAAATCTAAACTAACCCCCCTTTATTTCATGCAATTATTATATTATTATACAGAAAGACTTCTTAAAATCCTTATGGTATTATACAAAAAGATGTTTTTTTAAATCCAAACTAACCAACCTATATTTCGTACAATATTATATTATTATACAGAAAGACATCTTAAAATTCAAACCAACCTCCCTTTCTTTCGTAGGAATGTATGGTATATAATTTAAGAAAAAATATCGTTTCCTCACATATAAATTGTTTAAACAATCAAAATTGCAGACGGATAACTTTGTGATGTTTTTTTAATGAAGAAAGTCGAAAGCGAAATGCTTCTAAGAGAAGGTAATAAAAATTTGTTTTAAAACAATTTAGATTATTTAAAGAAGTAATATAAATATTTAATAAACAAATTTTTTATAAGTTGTTACTAAAGAATCGACAGCTGTTAAAAAAATATTTTAATTTGAAAATATAAGAAACATACATTGTTTAAAATAAATAACTTCTTATTATCACAATTTCATCAAAAGTTGATTTTAAACCATTTTAATTGTATAAACAATCGACTAAATTAAGTAAATTAAATTGCAATTAAAAAGTTGTAAGCTTTTAAAATATTTAAAATAAATGGTGGTTCTTTAAGACACCCTATAGAGAAACGAAGAATATCATCATCAGCTAACTCTGCCTTTTTCTATCCCAGACACCTGTTATACCTCTCTCTCTCTTTCACATTTCGCACGCTATATTCTAAATCTTTTATTTAGAACCCACCTTTAGGTTTCTCACGCTTTAGTATATTCTGTCTTGCCGTTTCTCACCAGCCAAGCATTACATTCTTAAGCATGGCAGTATATCTATAGCTATGACTAACTGATTTCTTATATAGGACATAATAGTCTAAACGCAATGACGTTATAGGCCAAAAGCAAGAAACATCGTATAGTGCAATAGCAAAGACTATAACAGGATTTGACTATTATTCCGGTGCAACGAGGTATTAGGCCCACGCCTACTTACCCTCTCCAATCGTCTGACGTAATGGCTGTTTTCATTTCAAATCATACATTTTTTTTAAAAAAAAAATTTTTTCGCAGACTTACGAGCATTTAAAAGTTTTATGACAAAGGGTGATTTTTGAACGAAAACGCTAACAAATTTTTTTAAAATCACGCTACTTTTTTCAAAAATTGATATTTTTCAAATTTTTTTTTCTGATTTTACTAATGTTTTAGGTGCTCTTCCTTAACAATTTAAAAAAATTTGGAAAATTAACAAAATGGTGGCCATTTTTTGAAAAAACAAAAAAGTCAAATTTCTGAAAAACGTAATTTAAAAAAAAAAAATTTTTCTTTAGTTACTAGATAACAAAAAGAATTTTTTCCAATAGGTTTAATGTACGCTAAACACTGTAAAAGGAGCAAGAATTTTTTTGGTGGAAATAATAAAAGTCATTATTTTGACTAATACAGCACCATATATTATTCATATATTTATTCTGTTTCTTGATTTTAGTAGGGTTTTAGATGTTTCTCCTATGCAAATTTAGAAATTTTTAAAATTTTTTAAATTTTCAAAATGTTGATCATGTTTTAAAAAATCAAGAAAATCGAATTCCTCAAAATTTATTTAAATAATTTTAGAAAGTAATAATTCGTCGCTCATCATTGTTAATAATAAGAAAAGCATTTTACAATCGAAATGAGCAAAAGTTGTGTAGGTAAAAAAAACACTAACACATTAAGGAGGTTAGTTCAAAATCATGAATCATAGAGATTCGTTTGAAATTTGCAGCAAAATTGAATGACATATTAATTCATATTATTGTTAAATCTGAGCCAATTTGACTTAGTTTTCGAGATATTGACGGCCAAAGTTTGAAGCATATATCGTTCTCTCTCTTAAACTCCTTAACCGGGGAATCGGCAATCTGTACTTAAACAGAAGAAAGACAAGGCATCTTAGAGAGAAAAGGACATAAGTTCAAATAATGGACATTTAAATCCATAAATCATATAAGAAATTAAACGAGAAATTAGCCACCTGTTTTCTTTTATTCTGATTTCTCAAATTTTATTTTAATTTTATTCTGATTTTAATATTTCTAATTCTCACAATTTCTTTTATCGTTCAAATAATTTGACTTTATTAGGAATCTCAGATTTGATTTTATTAATAATTTATAATTTACTATCAAGCTTCATCATTGATTCCTCAACCTACCTGAACAATAAACATTTAAAAATTAAACAAATAAAATAATAATTTTATAAAATTTTTAATTTTTAATCTTTTTGAAGAAATAAATAATAAATTTTTAATAATTAATGAATTTAAATATTTTATTCCAAATTAATAATTTAAGAAATCAGAAATTCTCTCTTTATTTAAAATTAGAAAATTTAAATGTCTTTCAGAAATAAACAAAATCATTTAAATTGTATCTATTTATATTTAACTTACTTTATCAAAATAAAAATAATGATTATCCAGACAAACAGAAGTTACTCTAAGCAATCTATACTTTTTCCAATCTAAAACAAATTATTTTCATTAATCAATTTCTTATATTCAATCTCAAATTTTTATTTTTTAAATTCAATCCTACCTACAGACCCTAATTTTTGGGGATTAATCTATGCCCTACGCTATTTTCTTTATATATATATATTTTTTTATACGGTTTTCTGACAACCTATGTAAATTTTATTATTTTAGCTCAGAATGTTGGTTGTCGCCAAACCTACAGCAAATCCTATTTCTACACGGAGGACTGGGATCATAGATTCAACAAACTTTTGGTACATGTCATGAGCATGGCTCGGCCATTCCCCACAACACTCCACTTTTTGTTAAATCGTTTATTGAAACTTTATCATTCAACAAGGAATCTTTTAATATTAAACAATCCTGGATGGTTACCCGGTATTTTAACTAAGAACATACAAAGCTCCAAAACAGGGGATATTTAATTTGTGTCTTTATTAAATATTAATCGAAATTAATATTTAATAAATATAAAAGATACACATTGTCAAGAGACAGTGAGATCCAATAATTTTGATGAATGTTTGAATGTTTGAAACAGTAATTCTTCCGTAATTTGAAAAATATTTCTTATCGAAACATTTTTCGGCAGCACCTCACCTTCGGATAATATCAGAAGAGGAAGAGAGACCCCCCTTGTAAAATCGCCTGTTTATATACTATTGACCCCGGAAATGCTAAAAGTCAAATAACTCCCGCGTCTTAGATATTTTTGGCGCAAACTGTTTCTATTACTTTAATTTGCTCTTATTTATTTTGGACAATCCCTTTTACCAATAATTATTCTTCCCTCCAAAATGAAACCGGAAAGTAAACAATTTTAAAAGCTTCTAAAACATTCTAGAACATTCTGCAACGAATTTTTACTTATTTATTTATTTACTCAAAGAATAATTAACTTATTAAATTTCTGATTTTATATTACTTTACTTTATTTTATTTCCCATCATTTGACTATATTTTTATTAAAATTCAAACAATATTTCTAGTCTTTATTTACAATTTTTAAATAAACAATTTAATATTTGTTGTTTATTGTTAAATTTTTACAATTCTTATTTAACTAGTTATTTTTTTGGATTTTATTATTTTTATTTTATTAAAAACAACTTATTTTCTAATTTATTATTAATTTTATAATAATTTAGACGAAACTCTTATTATTTAGACTTAAACTAACTTAAATTATTCTTATAATTCTTTCTATTTAACAATTTTACTATAATTTCACGTTTTTCTTTCTATAACTTTATTATTTATTTTATTTAAATTATTAATTTTTCATCATTTACTCATTTTTCTCTTAATTCTTCTTTAAAATCGACCCATTCAATCTCCCGTGGCTCCGCGATCAAAAGCAACGACCACAAATCCACACGTCGAGAGATCGATCCCCATCACATGTCACATTTTTTTATTTCTATATTTATATTTTATTATTTAATTATTATCAAATTCTTTATTTTTATTCATTTTATTCATTAATTTATATTTATTTCTACGGTAATATTACTTGAAATGGTCTTGACCATTGAATACCATTTCAAGTTCACTATTTTTCTCAGTATTTAGCATTGAGCTAATGGCAGCAAAAAAAAATGAAAAAAAAATAACAACTTGGTTAATAACTTTTGACACAGCGGAGAGATTCAACTCAAAATTAGAGCAAAATTAATTCAATGTTTAAGGAACATAATACTTCAAAGAGAACGAAATCGACTGTTTAGTTGCAGAGTATTATTTATCCAAAACTTAAAGTTACTTGTAATTTTTTTTTTTTACGTGAGTGACGCGGAGTGCGTGGCAACATCGCAACTGTTGAGAGCGGTGGGAAGAGAACGGTGGAAGAAGCGGAGTAGCGCGGTAATTCAAATAAAGCTGAGTACTGAAAAATACACTATTTCAAACAGTGAAAAAAAAACAATTTATTAAATTGTCTCTTCATTTTACGTAAAAATATTAATGCATTTAGTATCTTATATTTATCTTTAAAATAAATAAGTTATTAATTAAATAATATGAAATATTACATTATGATTACACATTGAAGTATATATTTTATTATTAAAAGTTTTGAAAAGCTCTGTGTATCCAATAATTATTGCATAATATTTCGGATTAAGAAAATATTTTTAAAAAAGTTGGGTTTTAAAACTTTATTATAACAGACAGAATTTTTGGAAATGAGTAAACTGTAGTTTATGAATTGAAAATATAATAATACCTTTTAGTTAATAATTCTTTTATTCAAAAATAATTTTGCTAATGTTTGGATTTAACAGCCGAAATTTTAATTCAAAATCACATATTTTTAATTTTTTAGCGTAATCGCTAAAATAAAGATTTAAACATAAAATAAAGTTTATTAAGAGTACGCTTGAATTAAAAACTAGACATAAATGTTTTTAATACATAAAACAACGCTTATATTTAAAGTAAAGTTTGATTTTTTTTGCTTTTATAACATGAACATACAAAATCGTATATTTTAATTTTTTTAGCGTAATCACTTTCTTAATGGTTTTTAACACAAAACAAAGTTTATTAAAAATGCGCTTTAAGTGAAAGCTATACATAAAACTTTTTAACAAATAAAACGCAACGCTTATATTAGTTTAAATTAACGTTTGATTTTTCTTGTTTATACAACCTGAACTGAGTCCTGTATTTAAATCACATATTTCAATTTGTTTAGCATAATCGCTTTAACATACAACTTTTTAAACTTTAATAATTACTTTAATTAAAGCTTCAATGAAAAGTTATACTTAAAACTTTTAAATATATAAAATAATAATTCGCATGCGCTCGCATCAGCTGTTCATGACATGTTGCCAGATCTCTAACTGCAAAGCACTACGTTCTTCAAAATATTACTGTTTTTTCTTAAAATTTTAATTATTTACAGATTTTTACATAAAAATGTACACAACATTATTTTAAAAAATGATCTTTTAATTTCCATATTAAAATTTATTTCATATTTGAACATTTAAAAAAAAATATAGTTATCTTGACTACCGTCGTGAACCTATCCTCTTTAAATACACCAAATAAATTATTTATTGGCGACGTTTCGTCCACACTTCGTGGACATCTTCAGGCTCATACAGAAATTTATAAATTTTCTTTAAACATCACAGAGTGTGATTAGTCATTTTTGGTCAGGTGTCTGTAGGACCTGGGTCAGTTACAAACTGTGACCCAGGTCCTACAGACACCTGACCAAAAATGACTAATCACACTCTGTGATATTTAAAGAAAATTTCACTGACCCAGGTTCTACAGACACCTGACCAAAAATGACTAATCACACTCTGTGATATTTAAAGAAAATTTATAAATTTCTGTATGAGCCTGAAGATGTCCACAAAGTGTGGACGAAACGTCGCCAATAAATAATTTATTTGGTGTATTTAATGTGTTAGTGTTTTTTTTTACCTACACAACTTTTGTTCATTTCGATTGAAAAATACTTTTCTTATTATTATTTAAATAATGTTTGACATGCTTTTTTTATTTTCTACTTTATATACTTTATTCATTTAAAGATAATAAATTTATTTGTTCTAAACAAATAACAATTATGACAATGACTTCTATATTTTTTAACGCTTTCAATGTTAATTATACATTTTTAAAAATATTTTCAACTGACTAAAAAAGAGACAGTTTTCCACACCTTCCTTATTTCAAATGAAAATTATAAGAAAAATGATAAAAATTTAAACAAAATTATATTCCATTCGTATTCTAGAAATTTCAAAGATCATTCCTGTACATATTTATTAATTTTTAAAATGATTAAAAATTAACGTGCGAAATATAGTGGTTTGACCCATGTATGTATATTTGAACAAAATAAGATACAGAAAAAAAGTATAATGTTAAATGTATAAAAATGAAACACTTTGATATATTTTTACATTTGAATAAAAAGTTTAATATACTTTACAGCAATTAGATAATTTTTTTGTAACTAATTTAAAAAAAATGTAATTTCTAAAATTAGGGAAATAGAGATTTTTTTAGTTAAAAACGAAAAAAAATTGTAATCACATTTAAACTTAAACAATAATAAACAATAAAATTTTTTATAGTTACTGGATAACAAAAAGAATTTTTTCCAATAGGTTTAATGTGCGCTAAAACACTATGGAAGGCGAAAGAATTGTTTTCGTGTAAATTATAAGTAATTATTTTGACAAATACAGCGCCATATATTGTTCATATATTTATTCTGTTTCTTGATTTTAGGAGCGTTTTAGATGCTTCTTCTATGCAAATTTAGAAATTTACGAAATTTTAATAATTTTTAAAATGTTGGTCATTTTTTGAAAAATCTAAAAAGTCGGATTTATCAAAAATGGAATATTTTATTTTTTTGACATTTCTTTTGTAGTTACTAGATTCAAAAAGAATTTTTACAATAGGTTTAACTTGCGCTAAACACTGTGAAAGGCGCAAGAGTTTTTTTTCTTTGAAAATACAAAAAGTCATTATTTTGGCTAATACAAAGTCAGTTGGAAAAATCACCTGGAATTTTTTTTATTTGCTTTTCAAATAAATATATTTTATTTAGAGAATTTAATTCCTTTTTCTATATATTAAATAGAAAAAAGTTTTAAAGAAATAAAAAATATTGTTTTTGAGAAAATTCAGCTTTTTTATTTTTGAAAAATGGACATTTTAGAAATTTTTAAAATTCCTTAATTTGTAAAGGAAAAGCATGTCAAACGTTACTTAAATAAAAAGAATGGAATAATTTATTGCGCTGGATTGGCCAAAGTAATGACTTTTAGTATTAAAAAAAAAAAATCTTGCGCCTTTTACAGTGGTTAGCGCACATTAAACCTATTGGAAAATACTCTTTTTGTTATCTAGTAACTAAAAAAAAAATTTTTTAAAAAATTACGTTTTTGAGATATTTGACTTTTTTGATCTTTCAAAAGATGACCAACATTTTGAAAATTTAAAAAGAAATTTAAATTTCTAAATTTGCATATGAGAAGCATCTAAAACCCTACTAAAATCATGAAACAGAATAAATATATGAATAATATGTGGCGCTGTATTACTTAAAATAATGACTTTTTATAATTTCCACAAAATAAAATCTTGCGCCTTTCACAGTGTTTTAGCGCACATCAAACCTTATTAGAAAAAATTATTTTTGTTATATAGTACTTATAAAAAAAAATTTTTAAAAATTTCGTTTTTGAGAACTTTGAGTTTTTTAATTTTTCAAAAAATGGCCGCTATTTTGTTAATTTTTAAAATTTTTCAAAATTGCTAAGGAAGAGCACCTAAAACATTAGTAAAATCTGAAAACAAAATTGAAAAATATCAACTTTTGAAAAAACTAGTGTGATTTTAAAAAAATTTGTTAGAATTTTCGTTCAAAAATCACTTTTTGTCCGAAAACTTTTAAATGCTCGTAAGTCCACGAAAAAATTTTTTTTTCTCAAAACAAAAACATACGTGTCTTATTATTTGCCCTAACAAACAATAAAAATCATGTTAAACATGATTTTGAATTTTGAACATATTCGGCCTGTATGATTTGAAATGAAAACAGCCATTACGTTAGACGATTGGAGAGGGTAAGTAGGCGTGGGCCTAATACCTCGTTGCACCGGAATAACAGTCAAATCCTGTTATAGTCTTTGCTATTGCACTATACGATGTTTCTTGCTTTTGGCCTATAACGTCATTGCGTTTAGACTATTATGTTCTTACTACAAAAGTAAGTCTATGATAGGTATTTTCTATAGCGATACCTAATACTGCAAAACTATATATTTATTGCTTTTATATAGGTCAGCATACGCAAATAGGAATATACTATAGAGTAATCTAATAGTACAAAACCAATATATTTCTCTCCGTGTATGAACATAGAGTTGATTAAAAACCTCTACACACAGAAAAATCGAGTTTAAAAAAACGGTATTCAGTCCTTTTAGCGTAGCAATTCATTTCCATCACGAATTATAGAAAAACAGTGCTGTATATTTGGAACTCATTACAGTTAAAAAGCACTGAATTATTTACCACTTGCGCTGAAAGGTGAAAAGTTTGGAACTCCCCTAGTAGATGGCCGGAACCGTATTGTAATATTGGTAATATTACGGGGTGATATTACAGTGATATTGACGTGATATTGAAATGTCCGCCTCAAGGTAATGTTACAAGTAATATTACAGTGATATTGATGTAATATTACAAGTAATATTACGGTAATATTACAGTGATATTAAGGTAATATTACGATGATATTAAGGTAATATTACAATTATTTATTTCAATATTTATTTAACATTAAATAATATACGCCTTGTACCTCTCGGCCATCTAGCTCTTGGAATATAGTTCAGAAAGTGTTCTTCATATTGTACCAAAGAGAATTTAAGGTACTACATGTAGACCACTTTCTGAAATACATTCCAAAAGCTAGATGGCCGAGAGGTACAAGGCGTATTCACGTTGTGTCGAACGTTGCGTGGTCGAATCCCATGTGCGCCGAAATTTTTTTTAAATATTTTATTTAATGTAAAATAAATATTGAAATAAGTAAATCTTTATAATATTTCCGTAATATTACTTGTAATATTACATCAATATCACTGTAATATCACTCGTAATATTACCTTGAGGCGGACATTTCAATATCACGTCAATATCACTTTAATATCACCCTGTAATATTACGAATATTACAATAAAGGCCGTTCATAAGGCATAATGAACGCACGTGTTCTGTAGTCGGAGTTCCATGATATCGGTTTTTCGGTATTTTTTCTGATGTTAATAAAAGTATTCGTGACTTGTTTGATGTTTTGAATATTTGCTGCAGTGGATCTATAAATTGTTTGGCAGTTTTGACTTTTTATTCTTTAGTTTTAAAGGTGCTTTGATTTTGTCATGCTTCTAACCTCAAAATATATGTGTCGGTGTGACTTTTATTCGTTAAAATTGTGGGTTTTGGTGACTTGATTACTGAGTTGGTTAATTTGCCTTGATTAATTTGTGAATTTTTTTCAGTGAATCTAATTTGTTTTAAGTTTAAAGTTTTAAACTAGGCTGCACACCTGTCCCTAACCTCAAATTAAAATTATCGGTGTGTTCATATTTCGTTTAAAAATGGTCCCAAATCCGAAAATTATCGACAATATATGTAAAATTTGTTATAAATCTGTGGTGTATGATCCTGTGTCATGCCCAGGATGCCAATCAGTTTATCATCCCGGTTGTGCTGCGCGTGCTCGCAAGGAGAGTAATGACTCGTTTAGTAAATGTTGTGGAACTCCACGTGCGCGCTCACCGTTAAGCCAGGCACCTTCAATCTCTACGTCTCTTGCAGCTCCGGTGGCTACTCAGGAGTCGGCTTCTGGATCTGGGTTATGTGCTGAATCGGGATCGGGAGTTGATTTGCTTACAATCACTGAAACACTGTATAAAATAGTTCAATCAGCTATGATATCCGTAAAAACTCATATCACAACCACCATTGAAGAATTCAAATCAACAATAAAAGCCGACTTGTCAGGGGTTAAGGACTCAATTAGTGAATTCTCGAAAAAATTCGAAAAAATTGATGAGAACTTAAGTAAAATTAATACTCGCATGGACAGTTCCGATGGCAAAATCGAAGACCTTACTAAGAGATTACAATCCATAGAAGGTAGAGTAAATTCTTTAAGTGAACAAAATCCGGATATGAATCAAATTACTGGTAATTGTATTGCTGAAATTGAAAGTAGATTTAAAAGGAAAAAAAATCTTATTTTATTTGGACTTCCTGAAAATAATATTTTAAATAGTAATTCTGAGTCACTTTCAAGTCAAAACTCGTGTTTTATTTCCGAACAAAATTCAGCATCACTTGCCAGTAGTAATATCTCGGTTAATACAAATGAAACTAATGGAGATGTTAAGGAAGTAATTTGCAATCTATTGAAAAAATATATTCCTGAAGATCTGTTTTCCAATATACAGATAACAAGAATAGGGAAGAAACCATTGCAATTGCCGTTGAAACCACGACCACTGAGGATCAGCTGCGATTCGATGGACAGGGCCCACAAATTTCATCATGCTTTCCTGACTGCGAAGAAGAAACCAGAGACGGCCGGTCAACTAAAAAATTTGTGGATGTCCTTCGACAAAACCAAATGTCAACAAGAAGAAATTTCCAAAATCAAGGAGGATTTGAATCGCCGTCGTCAACTAGGAGAGCTAAATCTGCGGATGTCATTCCGTCAGGGAGTGCCCTGTATTACGACAGTGGCGGAAATTTCATCAACTTAGATTTCCCTTCTCAAGTTCTTTCGAATTGTTTATCTTCGTCTCTCGCTGGTGATACCGTGCAAGTTATACCCTCACTTTCTGAATTCTCTAGTGGTGTGAGTTTTCACAGTGACTTTAATTTTAATTAATTTTAATTTTGATGTTTTTCGTTATGACAGGAATCCAATGAGCAGCAATAATCTCCGAGGTGGAGGAGTTTTATTAGCCTCGAAATGTGAATTAAGGTGCGCTAAAATTAATACTGGCTTTTCGGATATAGAGCACGTTTTTGTTAAATTGACTTTAAATTCTAAAATTTTTATTATTGGAGTTTTTTATATTCCTCCTAACGCTTCAATATCTCAATATAGAGTAGTATGTCATATCATGATTGAGGTATCTGTGTTATTTCCTTCTTCGAAAATGATAATTTTGGGCGATTTTAACATGCCTTTTATTCAATGGAGTGAAAATTTTTTTAGTGATTTAAACTGTTCACTGAAGCCAGGTTCGTCATTTGTTCAATCACAAATATTGAACAATTTCGCTGAAACTTTAAATTATTTGAATACGTTTCAAATTAATTTCAATTTAAACTGTTCTGGCCCTTTATTAGATCTTTTATTTATAAACTTTGATAATTATAAATTAGAAGTTTCTAACGATCCACTGTTGTCGGTGGACAATTACCACCCTCCATTGTTATTAGAAATTTTTATTGAAATTATTAATAGTAATAATAAAATAAATATTATTAATAGGCATGAAAATTTTGCTTATGCAAGATACGACTTTACCCGAGCAAATTACTCAGCAATATTAAACTTTCTTGATATTGTTGATTGGAACAATGTATTAAATGTTGATGATGTTAATGAAGCAATCGATATTTTTTATACGTATTTATACACAGCTATTGAACTTTTCACACCGTTGAAATTTATTCGTGAATCTACTTTTCAACCATGGTTTAATAATGAACTACGAAATCTTATTTTTGCAAAAAAAAGAGCACACACGCTATATAAACAAACCGGTAATCAAATTGATTATAATCATTTTTCTACTTTAAGATCAAAGTGTAAAACATTGTCAAAACAATGTTATGATAATTATATTAATTCGGTTGAGCACTCATTAATTTTAAATCCTAAATATTTTTGGAGATTTATAAATTCAACGAAAAAGGATAATAGAATTCCTAGTAGCATGTTCTTGGACAATGTCGAGGCTAATGATTCTCAGGAAATAGCAAATCTTTTTGCAGATTTTTTTCGTTCTGTTTACACGAAACCTTGCTCCAATGTTGACCAGAATTTAGTTTTAAACGATGTAATTGATTTTCGGTCTGTAGTAATCAGTGAAGGTGACATCTTCAACAAAATTAGGAAACTTGATGTCAAGAAGGGAGCAGGTTATGATGGAATCCCCCCAGTATTCGTAAGGACATGCTGTTCTTCTTTAGTAGGGCCATTAAAAATTATTTTCAACAAATCTATTTTTCAATCGGTATTTCCTAATGTCTGGAAAAATGGAATAGTTGTTCCAATTCGTAAATGTGATAGCAAAAATGACATTAAAAATTATAGACCAGTTACTATTCTTAGTACTATACCAAAAATATTTAAAAGTATATTTTTCGACTATTTTTACAATGCCTCATCAAGTTTAATTATTGAGGAGCAGCATGGCTTTGTCAGGGGGAGGTCTGTCATGACAAATTTATCGGTTTACACAAATGAACTGTTATTTGACTCTGATTCGGGTTCACAGACTGACTCAGTTTATACAGATTTTGCTAAAGCCTTTGACAAGGTGGACCACAATATACTATCAAATAAGCTTAGTGTCATGGGTATTGCCCCGGCATTGGTCGAGTGGATTTCTAGTTACTTTACCAACAGAATTCTAGCGGTGCGCATTGATCACATTTATTCTTATGAGTTTACAGCTTTGTCAGGTGTTCCTCAAGGATCGCACCTGGGACCTCTCCTATTTTTGCTATTTATGAATGATATCAAACTTTTTGTAAAATTTTGTAAAATTTTACTCTTTGCAGATGATCTAAAAATTTTCATTAGTATTTCATCATATTTAGATTGCGTTAAACTTCAAAATGATTTGGATCGTTTGCAAAAGTGGTGTACGCTTAACAACATGTTTTTTAATGTTAAAAAATGTTCCGTTATTTCATTTACAAGGAAAAAAACATTTATAGAATTTAGTTACTCTATTGATAAAGTTTGAATCAGCAGGGTGTCCCAGGTTCGTGATCTTGGTATTATCTTTCAAAGTAATTTGGCATTTGACGAACATATCTCATTTATAGCAAAAAAATCTTTCAAATCACTTGGATTTATTGTGAGAAATGCGTGTCGTTTTCGAAATCCTTTAGCTCTTAAAGCTCTTTATTTCGTTTTCGTACGACCTATTCTCGAGTTTGCTTCGGTTGTCTGGTCTCCGTATCAGGAAAATCAGATGATCAGACTTGAACGAGTTCAAAATCGCTTCATTCGATTCTTGGCGGGGCAAACTCATACAAGTTATGACCGATTTTCACATGATTATAGCGAATTACGAGGTATTTTTGGCATTCCTGAAATCAGGCTTCGATTTTTGTTTGCGGACATGCTATTTTTATACAAGGTCTTAAATGGAGTCGTGCGCTGTCGAGAATTGGAACTGAGTTTTTTTTCTTTGATTGGACCAGTTAATACAAGCCAAGTTAGAACTCGTAGCTCACCAAATATTTTTGTTATTCCTTTATGCAGAACCAGATATCTCGAAAACTCAGTTTTAATAAGACTTTGTACAGAAGCAAATGAATTGCGTGCTAGTATAAATTTTGATGACAGAATTTCTACTTTTATAAGTAAACTGCGTAGCATTCTATTTAATTATTGCCTGTGATTAGAGCGGCTAAAGTTTGATTTTGATGAATTTTTTGATTAATCTATTAATCGACTGATTTGGTTATCAATTAATTTTGAGTTATGAAATTTAATAAATATTGTTGTTAATTTTATTCAAATTACTAAGTAATACTAGTGTGGTACCTCAAAAGTGTGATAACTCAGAATTTATTTATTGTTAATTGGTTGTAAGGATAATCTCTATGTATTATTTTTTACTAATTATTTTAAAAAAAATATATATATTTTTTTTTTCTTTTCTTTTCTCTAAATCAGTACTATGTACGAAAGGGCATTTTTTTGTAAGCCCGTTTAGGTGCAAATAAATAAATAAATATGATGTCACTGTGATATTTATGTAATATTACGTGCTGCTTGGGAGGGTTCTTTGTTAAATATTGGCAAAGTATAATAAAAATTGGTCAAAAGAGTTATTATTGGGACAAAGTGTAACTTTGTTAATAAGATTGATAAGGTTTTGGGTGGTAAAACAATGTTTTTAAACAGAAAAATAAAAAATTCTGAAATTGATACTTTAAAGGTGTTTCCACATACAGCACTTGTCAACTTTTGATAGAGTTCGCGGCAGATTTAAATATCTCCATCTGACTTGGAAAATTTAAGATTAAAAAATGTGTACATTTCTATAGAAATGTGTATTTAATTAAAAATAAAAATGTGTAACTTGACAAAGAAAGATAAAAAAGTGTAATTTTAAGTTAGAAATAATAAAGTGCAGCAACATATATGCTGGCAACTTAGCCTAAAAACAAATAATGTTTTTTTCCTAAACTTTTTTGTATTTAATTAGTTAATTTATTATTTCATAACTATTTTCCTACTTTTTCTTTAAATCTTATCCTTTTATCCCACTTCAAGTATAATAAGAACATATAAACATTAAATATAACCTCAAAGTGTCACAATGTTTTTTAAATATCTCCCTAACGTAAATAAAAGTTAATACGAACAAATTAGAATTTTCCAAGTAAAATTAAGAGATATGTCTCTTTCTGATTTATAAAAAAAAAACATTTACACACGAATTTATGAGTATTTCAACTTTTTCTGGAAAAATTGGAAATAAAAACAATTTTCAATTTGACTTTTGTGACTTTTAAGACATTTGTGTCACTTATTGTCCAATTAAGAAAATCAATTTTCTTTTCTTGATTCTTGTTAGATACAATTAGGTTCATTAAAAATTCATATAAACTTTTTGAACATATTAAAAATTAAAAAAGTGTAGACTAATTTTCCAAAACTAAAGCAAAAAAATTTTCTCAAAAACACCACCTACGAGTCATTTTGCTCAAGATTTAATAATTCTGGTATATTATCGATTTCAAGTTTATCATAATTTTCTTGTAATTAACCTGACAAAAAACAAATGCACAAAAATAGAAAACTATAAATTTTTCATGATTTTCCAATTTTTTTCAAACATGTTACCATAATGAACTTTATTCCAAATTTTATCTTTTTTATTTTTAAAAATTATTTCGAGCTCTACAAAATATAGTCACGTTTTCGTCATATTATGTCCCTATCAAAAAAATATTCAGGAATCATGACAAATCATCAGGAATCCTGATGATTTCTCATGACTCTGATGTTTTCTGATGCTCTTGATTATTTCTGACATACTTTTATGGTACGATTCTGATGTTTTGTGAGAGCTCTGTTGATTTCTCATGACTCTGATGTTTTCTGAGTCTCTTAATACTTTTATGGCATGGTTCTGATGTTCTGTGAGAACTTTAGCAATTTCTTATTTTATTTTATAGACCTGGTATAAACCCTATTGTTCTTGCCTAACAATTGATCTTCGAATACTACCGGGCAGGGGGTAAGAAGGGGTGAAGCTGCAATTTATATCTCTATATAATATACATTTTGGGTACCTTGGTTTATTTTCTTAGATTGAGATAAGATACGATATTTTTGAACAATTTAAAATTATCTTTTATTATTTATTGTAATCTGCATATCCTCATAAATTAAAATATGAAAATAAAAGGTATATAGTTTATTCTTGAAAATTATAGTCTTACTGCATAAAATTTTCTTAGTGTAATTTTTATGCCTTCTCTACATAAGATCAGAAAATTATCAGAGAATATATCATCCAATAATTTATTTATAAAAAATATTTATTATTATTTTTTAGATAGTTTTGTTGTAATATTATGGATTTCGCAACTTTTTATGCTTAAAACAACCAAAAATAAACAGTTACATTAAAATTTATTTATAACAATTATTTAAACAATGTATTGTACTTATACGTCGACTTATGATACAATTAAGTGAAAGCCTTGCAATTTTTTTTAAATTCCGCAACATACTACTACTTTATTTTATTAAAAGTTGATAAATAACAACAATAATCAGTTTGAACAATTGTTATAAATAAATCTTGAAGTTATTCTTTATTCTTGGTTGTTTTAAGCATCACAAGTTACAAGTATCTAGCTTTAATCTTTAAAAGTTGATAAATAACAACAATAATTTGTTTAAAAAAATTAATAATTAGAAGGGATTAATTAGTAACTTTGCAAAATGTTGCAAAAGCTGCCAAAAAATAATTAAAACTGCTTTTTAACAGATTATTATTGGATGGTATTCTCTAAACTTTTTTGATGAGAATCAGAGTTATCCGCTTATTAATACAATTTGTATTGACTTTGTAAACTTGAGTGATTAAAGATAGTTTTACAATTTGAGATTTATTAAATTTTCTAGAATAAATCTAATATTATAAGTGTGGAACGTGTGTACATTAATATTTTAAATTTAGTTTTGAAAAATTCCTTTCTTATCTTTAATATGTTTCTATTCAGATAAAACTTCGAAAAGAAATACTGCTCTCCTACAACATTACCTTTTGACTACTACGTCATCATGTCGTGTTAGCTCAGTCGGTTAAAAGCGTTGCGTCAAATGCGTTAGGGCGAGGGTTCGATTCCTCTAGTGCGTGCGATTTTTCATTAGTAATATATATAGCGTTATAGGTAGGTACCCCATAGTTGTTAAATAAATAAAAATTTATGTAAGTAAAATAGAAATGTAAAAAGCTTAAAAAATGAAATTAGGCTTTTTTTTGTTTCATAACAATAAAAATATTTGTTATTTATTTTTTCAAGCCAAAATGTATCCAGAAATCAACAGAAAATAGTCAGAAATAATGAAAAGTCTGTCAGAAATCAACACAATATTTTGAAAAATAATCACATTTAAACACAATGCACACAGGAATCTTCAAAAATCATAAAGAATAAAGCGTCGATAATGATTTATTGCCTTAGTCCTAAGAAGATCCGGAGACCCTAATAAAACATCTGATGATTTTTGACGATTTCCTGAAGTTTCTTCTTGTTTTCTCATGCTTTTTGACAGTAAATGCAACAATTACTGTCAAGAATCAACAGAAATTCTGAAAAAGGGCTCTATTTGACCAAAGTATTTGAGATAAGGAATTTTGTAAACCTTTGTTTTACTCGAACCGGTATTCCTACGAGCGTCAAAGTGATCCCCCGTTTTGACATTGACAGATTTTCTGTAGAAGATGGCCGCCCCACGCCACCTGTTCATATGGCAGGCCGGAAGTAGCGTCATCGTTACCATGGATTCCACTCGGGCTATGACAAGATAGACTCCGCACTCTGTTTACAATCTGTCAGTTTTGATGTCGAACGTGGAGATAATTTTCTCGCTCGTGGTAAAATAGTGTTTCCCAAATTCCCCGTTCCTTGCGAAGTTTGGCAAGAAAGTAATTTTCCAGTATAAAAGTGTCTAGTGTTTTATAAAACAAACGGCAACGATCGTGTGAATTTGTAGTGTTATTTCTATGTCTCGTTTTCTTCGAAAAGTGTTCACACACTGAGAAAAAAAGGAGTTTTTCTTGTTTAATAATTCCATTATCAAGGCCGTAGCCAGGGGGGGTAATAGGGGTGTTTGAACACCCCCCCTCCGAAATTTTTTTGACAGCTGCTCAAGTTTTCAAAAAAAAAGAGGTTATCACTTTGACTGTTTGTTGACAAACCCCCCCCCCCCCCGAAAATTTTTTCTGGCTACGGCCTTGTCCATTATTACCCCTAATTCATAAAATTCCAGCAAGTTTCTTCAATCTTTTTATTTTGCAATCAAATTCTGGGCAATGTTTTTATCAAGCACTACCCTGAATTGATAAAATATTGACATTCACACATTTTCTGACTCGTCTGCTACAATCTGTCAATTTCAATGACAAATTTGAAATTAATTTTTCTACTCATGAAAATGTCTATTCGTAAAAAATTAATTTTTCCCAAATTCCTCATTCCCCAAAATTTGACAAAAAAATAATCATCATATTAAAAAGTGTCCAGTGTTTTATAAAACAAGCGGAAACGATCGTGTGAATTTGTGTTATTTCTATATCTTGTTTTCTTCGAAAAGTGTTCAAACACAATAACACATAGAAAAACAGGTGTTCTTCTTCTTTAATAAATTTATAATTACCTCTAATATCGATCACATTGCACTTCTAGCCAATAGTTACCGCATATTTCATAACTTGTTTTTTTTTAAATCAATACACTTTTCTGGAAAAAAAAATCTTTATTGCAAAAGTTTTTAAAATAAGGAAATTTTTCAATGTTTCTTTTATACGAACAGATGATCCCACGAGCTTCAAATTTATCTCCCGTTTCGACATTCACAGATTTTTTGTCTCGCCTAGAAAACATAGAAATCTACTGACAGTTTCTATGACAAACTTGAAATTTATTTTTTTACTCATTAAAATGTCTATTCATATTAAATTACTTTTTTCCATGTTCCCAATTCCCCAAACCTTGACAAAATCATAATCATACTTTCAAGAACGATTCTATTAAAGTTTTATGCAACAAACGTGAAAGAAATTGTTTTATTTATAAGTCAGGTTGCATTCGAAAGCTTTTCCCTGAAAGAGAAAAGCAGGATTTTTTTCTTTTTTATTATTTTCATTCTTCCCCTTATTTTTAAAATTCCAACAAGTTTCTATTTTTCTTTTTTCAAATAAAATTCTCGGCAATGTTTTTATCCAGCATTCCCCTGACTTATCGACCTTATTTCACGGCAAGCCAAACATTTACCACATATTTCACAATTTTTTCTTTTTTAATCAAGAGATTTGTCCGGAAAAAAATCTCTGTACATATTGCCAAACTTTGCGCAATAAGGAATTTTTCTACATGTTTCTTTTCCACGAAGGGATGATTTTACTAGCATAAAATTGATCCCCCGTTTTGACATTTACAGACTTTTTGTTCAAAATCTCGCCATACAAGAGCTTCACGCCTACGAGCACAGGTGGCGCCTGCTACATACGAGAATCAAAATCAAACTTGAAATTCACTTTTTCATCCACGAATATATGTATGTTCTATATTATATTAATTTTTTCTAAATTCCTAATTTCCCAAACCTTGTCAAAATCATAATCATACTTTCAAGAACGATTCTATTAGAGTTTTATGCAACAAACGTCAATGAACTTGGGTTATTTATAAGTCAGGTTGCATTCAAAAAGTTTTCCCTGACAGAGAAAATAAGCAGTTTTTTTTTATCTTTTTAATTCTTCCCCTTATTTTTAAAATTCCAACAAGTTTCTATTTTTCTTTTTTCGAATAAAATTCTCGGCATTGTTTTTATCAAGCAGTCCCCTGACTTATCGACCTTATTCCACGGCAAGCTAAACATTTACAACATATTTCACAATTTTTTCTTTTTTAATCAAGAGATTTGTCCGGAAAAAAATCTCTGTGTTGCCAAACTTTGTGCAATAACGAATTTTTCTACATGTTTCTTTTCCACGTAAAGATTAGAGTTGCGAAGAAGTAATATTACCTGGAGAACGGTAATGAGAACGAGAATATAACCGGGAATATGAACCGACCAAAATTCTAATAGAGAATTTATAAGAATTTAAGATTTTTATTTATTTATCAAATTAAGTCAAATTTTCTCAATAAAAATATGAAAATAGAATCTATAGTGTCATTTTTATTAATAATGAATTGAATTTCAATGTTAATAGTAATAATTATACAGTGCCGCTCAAAAGGATTTGCCCACCCTACGGCATGCAAGGGATTTACAAAAAGTTTTGTATCTTCATTAATAATAAAGATAAATCCTTCATCAAATATTTATTTTAAAGTGTAAGTATTTGACTTGAAACGACACCTAAACAAAAATAAGAAAAAAATTTTTTTTATTGTTTAATTGTTTAAATTAAAAAAAAAATTTTTCACTTTTTTTAAAAAATTTCAAATTGATACAATTTTTGAAGAAATCATCACATTTTAATTCTACAAATGTCATTTGAAAGCATTTTTTGTCACCTTTAAAACGATTTTTTAGAAATTTCTCTACGATAATTTTTAAAAAAGATATGATCATTTGTTTTTAAAAATTGCCTCTTTTTTCAATAGTTGGTAACTTGAGAACAACTGACTTTTGGAAAAAATTGTGAAGGAAAAATGATCATATCTTCTTTAAAAATTATCGTAGAGCAATTTTTAAAAAATCGTTTTAAAGGTGACAAAAAATGCTTTCGAATAACATTTGTAGAATTAAAATGTGATAATTTCTTCAAAAATTGTATCAACTTGAAATTTTTTAAAAAAAGTGAAAAATTTTTTTTTTTAATTTAAGCAATTAAACAATAAAAAATTTTTTTTTTTTGATTTTGTTTAGGTGTCATTTCAAGCCAAATACTTAAACTTTAAAATAAATATTTAATGAAGGATTTATCTTTATTATTAATGAAGATACAAAACTTTTTGTAAATCCCTTGCATGCCGTAGGGTGGGCAAATCCTTTTGAGCGGCACTGTATAATTATTACTATTAACATTGAAATTCAAATCATTATTAATAAAAATGACACTATAGATTCTATTTTCATATTTTTATTGAGAAAATTTGACTTAATTTGATAAATAAATAAAAATCTTAAATTCTTATAAATTCTCTATTAGAATTTTGGTCGGTTCATATTCCCGGTTATATTCTCGTTCTCATTACCGTTCTCCAGGTAATATTACTTCTTCGCAACTCTAATCTTTACGTGGAAAAGAAACATGTAGAAAAATTCGTTATTGCACAAAGTTTGATATTATTCTTTCCAAATGGTAACAATATACTCTAGTTTATATTTACAAAAATTCATTTCAATCTAAGGCTTCTTTAGGATGTTAAGAATAAATATCTGGAAGTATGTCACATAATTTTATTGCTTTGAATATTTCCTAAATAAATTTTTATTAAAAAACAATTGACAATGTACACTGTATGGCAGGTTTTTTATAGTTAAAGGAGGTTACAAAATTTTAGATATACTGAATGCATAGATTTAATAATAGTTTAAAAAGTTGAAATGATCCTGAATCTGACTTTTAAAATAGTAAAGAAAAAAATAAGAATATTTTTATACCAATTAACAATTATTATTCTATCATTCAAAAAGTAACAAAAAAAGTTTTAAAAAATCATGATTTTTAATACATTGAAAATTTATATTTTTTAAATGATTTAAGGCTTAAAATTATGTTTTAAAGTTAAGAATTTATGAAAAATAATAGAATATAACGAAATATAACAAAATATGTTTTAAAATTAAAGTTATCTTAAGTTTAAATTCAAAATTTTACTAACGCCTAAAGCATTTAGTGGTTGGGTGCAAAAAGGGCGTTAATATTGGTTACGGAAGAATTAATTTTTGATAGCTAATCACAACTTCAAGTCAAGTAAACACATGAATTGGAGAGTTTAATAAATGGCTAATCAAATAAAAAAAGTTTATTTAATTCGCATTTACAGTTTTTAAAATATAAAGGTTTAAAAACTTTGAGTTGAAATATCTCCGATCGTCGTTTTTTGTCTAACGCCCTTATTGCACCCAAGGCTTCAATTATTATCTTCAATTTTTCATCATTTTCATTATTTATCTGAATTAATTTTCTAAATTTTTAATTACTTTCATCATATATCAATTATTTCCTTCAATTTGTAATTACTATTCATATTTTGTAAAATTATTTTTCAAGTTTTTTAATCATTTTTCTCAAAATTTAATTATTATAATTTATTTAAATGAAAATTCTGCAGTTTTCTCAATTATTTATTTCAAATTTAAATTATTTTTTTAACCTATCATCATTTTCTTTTATAATTCAATTATTTTCTTAACTTTCAAATTTTATAATCAATTTTTAACTATTTTCCCCACGTATTAATTACTTTAATGCACAACATATTGTTGCACATGCGCAGTAGTGCACCACAACAGTGTAAACGTGCGCACTACAAAACAAACTTTTTACATGCGCAGTTGTTTTGTATTGCTGTTACACATGCGCAATGATGCACAGTGATAGTCACACATGTGCTGTGACTAAATTTAGAAATTACGCATGCGCAGTGCTGTGCTGTACCAGATAATTGAATTTTCAGTACATATAGTATACTTTTTTTAATAAGTGCGCAGTAGAAATCCGTTTTATTATTGCGCACGCGTAACACTTTATCATTGTAAGTGCGCTTCCGCAAAGGTACTATTATGTAAAATATCGGTTAAAATTGGTTTTTTCCATTATTATTGTAATTATTGACCAATAATAGAAAAGAATATTCAAATTCAATCTTTATATTGAAATTTAAGAAATTTAATAGAAATATTTATATTATTGAATTTAAAAACTAATAAAAACGTTAAAAATGTATTCAATTTTATTAATTTTATTCTTTTTTTCTTTGAAATATTTATAAAATGTAACAAATTTTGTTCTGAAAGTTTACAATTTTTCATTCTTTAAAATACCATTTTTTGGTGGTACTGCGGAGGGGGGGGGGGGGGTGGGTTATAATTATTTACCATACTGTCAGAAAATCTTTCAATTAATTACCCAAGTAGCACGTAATATTACGTGAGTATCGCAGTAATATTACATTTAATATTGGTAATATTACAGGTTGATGTTACAGTAATATTACCGTGACATTAAAATGTCCGCGTCAAGGTAATATTACAAGGTAATATTGAGGTAATATTACAAAGTAATATTACAGTAATGTTACAAAGTAATATTACATTAATATTACAGTGACATTGAAGTAATATTACAATTAAATTTAATGTAGAAAAAATTTGGAGCGCTGAGTTTTGAACCCTTGTAAGCTGACCAAGTCGGTTGGCGCCTAAAACCACTCGGCTACTTAGGTCTTAGAATATATTATAAAAAGTCTGCTTCATGTTTTACTACATATTTGTAATATTACTGTAATGTTAACTCAGTATTACTTGGTAATATTACTATGTAATATTACCTCAACATTACCCTGTAATATTACCTTGACGCGGACATTTTAATGTCACGGTTATTTTACTGTAACATCAACCCGTCATATTACTAATATTGAATGTAATATTACAGTGATACTCATGTAATCTTAGGTGCTACTTGGGTAGTGTTTAAAAAAGTTTCGGAAAAATTTACTTATTTATTGAGAATAAAGAGTTTTAAAGTTCTCCCAGAATTCATAAAATTGTACATGGTATTCTTTTATTATATTAATACGATACCGAGAAAACTTCGTTCATCGTCGTACACACTTCAAAGTTTACCTACTTTTACCAATAGGCAACTTACAAAAATGTTCATTTTACCATATTATTACAGTTTGTAACAATGCGCACTGGCACTATTCGTGTCAAGCATGTTAAACTGAACATTATTGCATGCACAACATATTGTTGCACATGCGCAGTAGTGCACCACAACTGTGTAAACCTGCGCACTACAAAACAAACTGTTTACATGCGCAGTTGTTTTGTATTGCTGTTACACATGCGCAATGATGCTCAGTGATAGTCACACATGTGCTGTGACTAAATTTAGAAATTACGCATGCGCAGTGCTGTGCTGTACCAGATAATTAAATTTTCAGTACATATAGTATACTTTTTTTAATAAGTGCGCAGTAGAAATCCGTTTTATTATTGCGCATGCGTAACACTTTATCATTGTAAGTGCGCTTCCGCAAAAGTACAATTATGTAAAATATCGGTTAAAATTGGTTTTTTCCATTATTATTATAATTAATGACCAATAATAAAATGAATATTTAAATTCAATCTTAATATTGAAATTTAAAAAATTTAATAGAAATATTTATATTATTGAATTTAAAAACTAATAAAAACGTTAAAAATGTATTCAATTTTATTCTTTTTTTCTTTGAAATATTTGTTATGTCCGGCAGGGACTAACTACAATTATATAATTTTAATATTATACCCCTGTTTTATTTACAAACCCAGCAGGATTTGAACTAAGGGAACAGGGCAAAAGAAAGTCAACTGAACAAGCATCAATTGGATTATATAATTCGTAAACATTTATTTTATTGAAAACAATTTTTAGAGGAGTAAGAGAAGGAAGATGAGAGGAGAAATCCCTTGTTTCTGTATCCTTGGTTGTTTTAAGAAATCATCATTCACTGAAACAATGAATGAAATTTAGCTAGAGAAATAATTTTGGTCATGGAAAAGACGAGTAAAATTCTTAACTTACTGAGTTTAATAGTTGAAAAATGCTTCGGTTAAGCTCTCTGAATATACAGAGTAATCGTTCAAGATATGTAGAAAGAAGGGTCGATGAGATTTATTGACTTCGCAGGTTCATGCTCTCCGGGAGAAAAATAGAAATAGGCCACGACTCAATTCAAATGAAGTAAGGCAGTGCATAGGTGTTGTTCTCCACTGTCCCAATAGCATTTCTATATATATCAGCACGAAGGTGAAACCTGGTCCTTCCTCAAGTAAATGGTGAACGATCGAGGACAGCTGGCTCGATGATTTACAATCTTACTGTTCAATAAACTGTTTACTGTTTCTTGGACACAAGGATTAAAGTCAAGGGTTAGAAGGATTTAAATTGTTAAAGGGTTAAAGGATTGGAAATTATTACTGACAAATTATGTCACGAGTTCTTACACCTTCACTAGATTCACAGTTTCACTTAATCTCTATACCAACAGTACTACAATTTTTACAATTATAATATTATGATAAGTTTCTCACCCATTACAACACGTGAATAATTATTCGGAACCGACACAATACGAATTGACAATATTAACCGCAGAAATATGTTGCGATAAGGGTGAGAACTAGGTTTGATTTTAAGACTTGGAATTGTAGACTATGCTACCAGTTAATCTTTACAGAAAGTGAACCGGAGGTGACCGTGGCGAAGCAAGAACTATTTAAAAATGACAGTTTCGATTATAGCGAGTTCCTCGGAGTCACAATTTAACAAATCAATTCCATAGAATTATGGAGTAGAATTTGATTATTTAACTCGACCAACAATGACTAATAGATATTAAGTTGCCGAAATATAAGATTTATATTGGCGCGTTACGAGACCGATACTGGGGAGATACAATATTCGTGGAGCTTAAGAAACTTCGTTGCGACTCCGGTGATGGTAGCTGAGGAACTGATTTTTGGTTCTGCTTAATTATTAAAGAAACCTCGGTTCTCTGTATTTTCATCCCTTTCAGGATTTAGCTTGGGTTTCATGAAAAACGCAGGGAAAATCATACATCCCACGCAAAAAAGAGTGCTACACCTGAGGGTTGCACATCCGCATCCGGTTGGTCAATTAAACCTTCGAAAGAACAAATATTATTTAGACAAGGGAAGAGTTTGATCTCATAAATCTGTCTTAGCTCCCCTCGGTCATTTACCAAATCCCAAATTCTCAAACTCGTCAAGATTCAAGTATTGATTTTTAGAAAAATTCAAGAATGTAGTATGATATTTGTCAAGTTCATTGGCATCTGAACTTAACAAGTCACGGGGACGTGACACCTCCCGCCTTTTAAATTCGGAAAATAGAAATGAAATTGAAAATTTTTCGAATTCAAGTCTTGAATTTAAGTTAAACAGAAATTTGAGAATTTAGCATTTTTAGAGAAATATGCGTTACAATAGTTTAGTGAGTAAAAATTGAGAGTTTTAAGTGACCAACCTCAAAAAATTTACCATTCTGCAAAATGACAATAATTTTTATTTATGAACAACAGTATTATTCATTAGTACCGTAAAGACTACGCAATACACACAATAAATTCTACCACAACTATTTGAATAAGATTTTGCTTTTATAAATATTTTTAAAGACAATACTCTTGAAGAAATCGTTTGCACATACACGCAAAAGAAGGAGAAAAAGAAAAAAAAACCTAAATTAATTTATATGAATTCACACACAACATCAACAAACTGTATATACGCGAACATTAAGACGCCCTTCCCCCCTTACGGGAAGAATACGAAAGAGAAGCTTGAGTATTCGATGTTTTGTAATACACTCACAGTTTTTTAAAAATAGAAACGCTTTACATTCATCTTCTAAAGATACAATATATTTGACACTCAATTATTTTTAGATTAGTATGAAATAATTATACATAGATATGTCTAACTTTTTGATTTTCTTGGTATACATGACTAAACTGATACTTGTATACATTTAATCCTTCTATGATTTAAATTAACACATACATTTTATATAATTTTCGTATAGATATAGTAGGAATACTGAGAGGGCGAAATGCTTCCTTATATTAAGTGACTATTATTCTCCTTATTTAATTTATCATACCAATTATAGTATCGTACTTTAAATTCCAACCTGAATAATTTGCTATACAGAATTCGCAAAAAACTTTTATGACTTACAATTCTCAATTTCATTGATAAAAGGTCTCTTAAGATTCACAACTTCATTTCTCTCAAAACTTTATTTCGATTTTTAAACAACTAGCTTTATCGTGATTTCCGAATAAGTAGATCGAAAAGGGATTAATTTTCCGCATATTTTAAATAACATTATATGTAGTAAAATTTATATAATTAACTTTTCTAGGCTGGATTAAATAAATTATTGATTAAATATTGATAAAATGTTAAATATCGACGCACAGATATTCACATACGGTTTAGAACTACATATATCTTCGAAAACACACATACACAAGTGTACATAAAATGTTTAAATTGCTTAAAAAAAATTACCTTTCATCGTTACGAGCCTTATTTTACTTGTTTATTATTCGCTTAGTTAATGGAATAATATTATTTACATTAAAATTCTTCCTTTTACCAAATATGTGTGAAATTATTCAATAAACATTTTACATAATTCTATTTAAAATATTGTTCCATTCCATATAGTTTTTGCTTTTATTAACAACGACATTGTGAAGCTACATGATACCGCGAATAACATTTCTGACGGGATATTAGCCATCTAAATAGCTTTACTTTTTCACAATTTTGAGTAGGATTCAAATCATCTTCAGTATATGATTCACAAAGTTCATATCGATTTAATATTTTATCAAGCATTTTGGTAGCTAATTCTTTCATTGTTTCGCTGTTTTTACTCCCAGCAGGTATACTTATTTTTAGAAAATCCGTTTCTATTTGAATGGAACAGGTTGAAACTTCTATAGTTTCCATTGGATTCGAGAGAAAATATTCAAGTTTCGTAACCCCGTAATCAGCACTTAGGTTGTTTAATTTATTTATCGGGCAAATGTTGTTTGTATTAATTTTCAAAGTGAATTTATTTATTATTATACTTAAGATCACGTATGAATTTATTTTTATTTGTATAACGAAGTTCAATCTTTGATAAAAACAAAATTGAAGGAAATTCTGGATAAGTGAGTGATAAGATTGAAATTCGTTTCTGTTTAAAAATAATAGAAAACAGAGGATTTGATTTAGGAAGTTTAGAGGAGAAAAAGAATTTATATGTTGAAAATCGTAAAAATTGACTCGTATGAAAGTATATATAGTTAATATAATCAATGTTCATATGAAAAAAAAAAATTTCTTATCTGAGTTCTCTTCTTTTTTTTTTATTTACATTTTTTTTTTACTTCAAACTTGTGTTCATAGTGATTTTGAACGAAAGATTCTAATTTCTTTATAGTGAATACTTTTTTTTTTATTTTATTTGACAATTAGCTAATACTTCCTCTGAGAGATTTGATTTTTTATTAGATCATTTGTAAAGAATTTTATTGATAATTCCTGTAATTGGAATGTGATTTAAAGGAATTTTTCCTGCTTTTGAAAATATTAAATTTTTAATAGTTTCTTTAGAAAATTCTTCAGATTAATTTATATATGATAATGAATTTTTTTGTATCATTGATAAGATATTGAAATCACAATTACTTCTTAAATGCTGAAAAAAACATAGAACTTTCAAAACTTGCTCGGACTTTTTTAATTATTGTTGAAGTGTTGCACATATTGTCTTCAATTTTAAATTAGCAAGATTTAAATCAAGGGACATTTAACGTGAAAAAATTGTTATCACTAATCCTATATAATAATTTGCCAGTGTCCTTTTAGCTGAAAATTTTCGTTTCAAAATGGGCGGAGATTTGGCATTGTTCTCCTATTGTTCTCCTTTTGTCTGCATTACAATGAGTCTATTGTTGTCCTTTTGTCCAAATAACAATGAGCTCATTATTAGCCTTTTGTCGAAATTGACAGTGTCCCTTTTCCTTTTAGCTGAAAAGTTTTGTTTTCAGCTATTTTGTTTCAAAATGGGCGGAGATTTGGCATTGTTCTCCTATTGTTCTCCTTTTGTCTGCATTACAATGAGTCTATTGTTCTCCTTTTGTCCAAATAACAAGGAGATCATTATTAGCCTTTTGTCAAAATTACAATAACCTCATTATTAGCCTTTTGTCAAAATTACAATGAGGTGATTATTAACCTTTTCTTTACCTTTGAGGAGTAAGGGTATTCTGGGCGTTTACTTGAAATTACCAAATGATTCGATTGATAATTTCTGTGGGTAAGGTTCGCCTCTTTTTTAAAAATGATGTTGATGAGAGGGGATAGTTTTGTTTTGTAAGGCCGAGTGAAAAGATCGTCCTGAGTCAACGCGAAGAGGATCTGAGATAAATTTTTGACAGGTAATTAATTTTACTTGTTTATTAGGGTGGTCCAAAAATGTACAGTAAAACAATATTCCATAATTTATTTAATAATTTTTTAAAATTAACCACAACAATTTGCAATTGTTCAAACAAATTATTGTTAATAATAATTAATTCTTTACAAATGCACCCAGGAAGACACAACTTTTTCTTAATTTTACAAATTAATGGTCTCTAATTAGAATAACGCAAATTATTTGTCATAATTTATCATTTTTACTGTGTTTAAAAAATTTATAATTGTTTAGTTCTAACTTTTATCCTAAAACCCTCAGCGAAATTTAATTTTTACTATCCTATTAATTGTTTATACTTAATACCACAAGATTTTCAGCAAAATTAACTGCAACTTCCCTTTGTCATTATTAAAATAAATTATTGTTAATAATCATTAATTAATTACAAATAAACCAAGACATATTTTTTCCTTATTTTACAAGTTGCGTCATTCAAGGATCATTTATATAGAATCAAATAATTATTATTAATAAATAATTGATTTAAACAATTTTAAAAGTTGTGGCTACGGATAATTTTGCAGAACAGCTTATTGATTTCAATTTAAAAAGTTATTAAGGTGCATTTATAAGGAATAAATAATTACTAACCAATAATTTGTTTAAACAATTGCAAATTGTGGTTGTGGTTATTTTTATTAAATCCATTTTTTATTTTTAATATAAAAAATAAGTAAGTCAGAAAAAATAGAATTTGTTAGGCTTATTTCAATGATAGTTATAAATTAACAATTAAACAACGTAAAAATATTAACTTCTAGTGAATAATTTTTCTTACTCTAACTAGAGCCTATTTATTTGTAAAATTAGGAAAAAATTGTATTTTTTTATGTTTATTTGTAAAAAATTAATTATTAATAACAATAATTTGTTTAAACGATTGCAAATTGTTGTTGTGGTTAATTTAACTGAATTATTTTTTCATTTTAAATATAAAAAATATATAAGACCGAGAAAACTACAACTTGTTAGGTTTATTTGAATAATAGCTGTAAATTAATAATAATAAATTGTTTAAACAAATTAAAAATAATAATTTATAGTCAATAATTTTTCTTTTTCTAACCAGAGCCCATTAATTTGTAAAATTAGGAAAAAGTTGTGTCTTTCTAGGTGCATTGGTCAAAAAGTTAATTATTATTAACAATAATTTGTTTAAACAATTGCAAATTGTTGTTGTGGTTAACTTTACTAAATACTATTTTTAAATGTAAATGTAAAAAATAGTAAAGTAAAAAAAAACTACAACTCGCTAGGTTTCTTTTATTTGAATAAAAGCTGTAAATTTACAATAATAAATTGTTCAAACAAATTAAAAATACTTAAAAATATCTATAAACATTCGTAAATTGACAATATGTTACAATTTTGTTAAAAAATCCTTAAGAAACTATTAGTTTGTAATTTAAAAAAAAATCATTTTTTTGCATTTATGAGAGTTGTTTATAAACCTTTAAAAAATATTTCATATTAATAAATTATTAAATAAATTATGGAATATTGTTGCTTGAGAACTTTTCAAAATGTAATTCGCTGTAATGCTATTTTGAGTGATTTTTGAGGATTTGGTAGCGAATTTGCGAAAAAGTGCTTATTTCCCATATAAAATCAATGGGATATTTCAAGGGGTTTAATGTTATTTAAGATTTTTTTAAATTATTTTTGATCATATTGATGAAAGGTGTCATTGAGGTGTAGTTGACATTTATTTATTTATGTTTTTCTTAATTTTGTTACGTTTTGATGTACAAAAACCCTTACAATATTCCCTAGTTCCTCCTTTTAAATCGATTTCAATTAAGAACTTGATTTGGGATGAGGATTAAGTCAATGAGAGTACTAAAGTTTATTGTAGAATATTTATTTATGAGGTTATTATAATGAGTAGAGAGATTTACAAAAATGATTTTATAAATTGAGCCTTACTTTCGAAGATGGAAAGATTGATGTTTTACTCGCAGATTTGTAGAAGGCAAGCGATGAAATAGTATTAGCCTTGCAGTAGATTAGCCGTTGAGTAAACAGACGAGGATCCTAATCTTAGATGTCGATGCAGGTGAATTTTGTAGAAAATAGAAACTTCTTGCAGGAGACTTTTAGTTTGTTTTTCTCACAAAACGGTGTGAATTTCCGTTTTTTAGTAGAGTGACAACTTGGACCGAATAGAATTATCACTTATTAAAAGCAATACGTTACTATGCAGTAAGACTGTAATTCTGCAAGTAATTTGAGTAGTTGAATGTGAATAACTACTGACTAGATGGTAAGACTGTGTATTATCAAGTTTGTAAAACTTTGAACTGAACTAGTCAACCTGATGCTCCAATTTATATTGGAAAATTGAGAATGCTAATGGCTGCCTAGAAAAAAGATGTCCGCTTAAAAAAAAGATGGACGCCCTTGCTTGACCTTTTTCTCCCCTCTCTTCTATGCCGAAGAGAAAGTACATCGTAGCTCTTGAAATTTGGAAAATGTTTGTCTTTGCTTGTCTCTTCACCCCGTTCCCTTTACCGCTAACAGAACTTATGTATTTCCCTCCTCTATAGCTGTTGGAGAAGCTTGTTTTAGACTTGTATATGTTTAATATGTAAACATGGTCTTTTCCCTCTTAAAACGTTCTCAATTATAAAATCAAATCTACTTTTGTTATACAATATTAAGCAAAATGATATACAATGATAAGATTTCTTATATTTATAAGAATTGAATATTAACAATGTATATAACAATATATAAAGTATATATATAGGTTACGAACGTAACAATTTAGTAAATTTATTTAAATTCATAATTTTGAATGAGTACTTCACGTTATAATATTTTTTACTTATTACTTTTTACTGTGAACCTATTAAATTGAAGTATTTAGGAATGCTATTTCTTAATAAATAAAAAAATTAAGTTAAATTAATTTTTAATATAAAATATTTTATTCGGTTTTGGTTCTAGAGTAATAAATCATAAGGGTGTTCATCTTGGGTCCCTTTATTTTATATATATGAAACGTTTGTATCCTAAAATTACTGAAATTACAATAAAGTATGTTTATAAAAAACGTATTTACTTTATCCAGCAGGGTTTTTTAAATATCATAAAGATGAAATCAATTTTTATGTAAATAAGTTTCTTTTTTTTCAGGTCCCACTGGAGAAGAGAAATTTATACTATACTTGTTGCATATGTTTTAAAATTCTGAAATCTTATGAATTGCATGAAATGTTTCAAAAGTTTCACAATTTATAATATAATATGTTTTGGTAAAAAAGAATACATAGATTCTACAAATAAAAAAATATATTTTATATTAGATGAAAAAGATCAAAACATTCTTATTCGGGGAGAAATGCTTACTGATAATCACATTTACAAATTTCAAGAACTATTAGAAGTCGATTCTGGTGGTCATTTTCAAATGCAAAATGTGGGTTATTTACAAATGTTGGATGAAGTTAAACCCATTAGAAAAGATAAGAAACATATTCAAATCCTATTCAGTCGTTCAAAAAAAAGGTCACTGGATTTGTACTTACTATGATTCAAATACTCTCTTTGTTTATGACAGCATGAATAATAAATTTTTAAATAATGATCAATGTCAATATCTAGCTAGATTATATCCGTTTACACCTAATGTAGTTTTTCCCACTGTTCAAAAACAACCCAATTATGTGGATTGTGGTGTTTTTTATTTAACATACACAAATCCACAAAAACTGACATTTAATAATTTATGCAATTACTTTTGCAACTTCTGTATATTGTAATGTTAAACCTGAAAGTGTAGTATCTAATCATGCAGTAATGAGAGAACATTTACAGACAATTTTTTCAAGTAATTGCTTATGTCATTTCCCTCTTATTTCAGATAATAGTAAAATTGCAAGTAGTGATAAACAAAATGTTAATAAACGAGTCAATCATTTTCGGAAAGTAGAGCTAAAAGAAGATACCCTTACCTGTGGCTTTTTCCAGGTTAATTTTATATACGGTTTTTATGGGTAAAAACGAGATTTATATTGAAAACCCTCAAAAATTTAAAAAAAAAAAAAAAATGATGAATTTTCTTTTGAAAATTGTCCAAAAGTTTTTTAAAAGCGTCAAATATAATATAAAAGAATTTTAAAGTCCATCATCAACCCCAAAACTACCCTTATTTTTATTTTTTATGTAAAACTATCGTCAAAAGTAAAAAATATTTTTTTTTACAAGTATTGTTGTACAATTATAAATTTTTTCAAGTGCACCAGTTTCCGTTTTTAACTCCTACCCCCAATCTTAGAACAACCCCTATGCTTAATCAGAAAGTGGAAAATATCCCTATAACTTTTCTATTCTTATGAAATATTGCATTTAATGGTTTTATAGGTTCCTGATGAAGATTTTGGAGTCAATATTTAAGAATTTAAAATAGCATGGCGGATCCAAAATGGCGGATTAGCAAAATCAGGAACCCTTAGATATAAATTTTCAAATAAATGTTTCCATTTTCTTAGTAAAAATTAAATTTTTTTAATTTATTAATAGAATTTACATTTTGATATTAAAAATTCTATTATATCATTCTATTATATCTATATTTATTCTTCTATTTACTTTCTGTTTTGCTTATACAGTCGAACCTCGCTAACTGAGACTTGTCTAACTGAGAAACCTCTATAAGTGAGAGTAATTTTCAGGTCCCGTCATTTTCACATGTAAAAACCTGTATAAGTGAGAATCTGTAAGTGAGAATCATTTTTCTCGATTAGACCTCTATAAGTGAGCGAAGCGCCTCTCGGACCTCTATATCTGAGAATTATTTTCTTAATAAGACCTCTATAAGTGAGAAAGGCGCTTTGCAGACCTCTATATAAGTGAGAATCTTTTCTATATTATAATTTAAAACTGAAAATTTAATTAACAAAACCTTTATAAATCTATTAGTAAGAACCTGTCTTAGTGAGAAACCTCTATAAGTGAGAAAAATTTCTTGGTCCCTTGGATTCTCACTTATCAAGGTTCGACTGTACATATATTCTTTAGGTTATATTTATAGAGTATAATGAACTATCTTTCCTCCAACATCGACAAAAAAGGATGTGCGCGAAAAATCAAAATGACTGGGAGAGATTGATTTCTTTTTATTTTTTATTTAAATAAAATAAGCTTTAGAATCATGTTTTATTGACATATATTTATTTACGGTAACAGCCACACTTTGACGAATGTGTTCAGTTAGTAACGAATTAAAAAAATTAAAAAAGAAACGTATTATTTTTGGCACACCACACAAATTTCGGAGTGTTTTTTGAGCGAAATTAAAAAAAAAATTGTTTTATTGCTTCCAAAATAAAGTTAATAATTATAAGACTTTTTGAACTTTTAGTATATGTATCATAACATGATATCTGATAAACAACCAGAACAGTTTGTTAAAAAGATACAAATGCAGCTTCTTGCTATGTCAAAAAGTGATTTATCACTCCTCGTGATCCATTTCTCCTTTATTTAATCCATAAAAGAAATACGATGGGTATTGCAAAACAAAGAATGTTTTTTAGTTTGAATAAGAAAGATTTAGAAATGTTCATTGAGGGAGAAATCCTAAATAATAATCATGTATACAATTTTCAAAAACTATTAGAAGTCGAATGTGGATGCTATTTTCAAATAAATATTATAAAAATAATATAAAAGAAGGTTTTGTTTCCATTGTATAAAATAAACATAAAAGAATACTTTTATTCATTAAAGAAAATTCAAAGATTTTAAAAAATTCATTTTCATAACGCAGTCTTAAAAATGCCGTCATTCGGTTCTCTGTAGATAACCAGAAAGTTGCAGATTTAAGAACGATTCACTATGTGACGTCAGAGTGCAAACAAGTACAGTCCAAATTGCATGTCTCCCACTTTTCTACTTTTCTTGCACGCACTGTTTGACCAACAGAACAGAGTCGATGTCTTTAGCGTGAGTAGTACAGCTTCAAAATCTAACCTGACCGTATCACTAGCGCGGCGTGTTGACAAGTAAAAAAGTGTGAGACATTCAATTTGGATTGTATTTTTGTACACTCTGACGTGACATAGTAAATCGTTCTTAATTCTGCTACTTTCTGGTTATCTATACAGAGAACCGAATCACGCCTTTTATGACTTTGTTATGAAAAGTATCGTTCGTAACTGCGTGAACAAAGCAGTCGTTTTGAAACTCGCGCAATTTTTGCAACTCGTTTCACTCGTTGCAAAAACATTGCTCTCGTTTCAGAAACGACTGCTTGTCACGCATGTTACGAAATATACTATTTTAAACTTAGCTACTTCTTAAAATAAAGAATGGAATACATTCTAATATTAGCCTTACATTTTATTGTTACAATAAATAAAAAAAAAATGTTAGATCAATTAATAAATTCATCGCTTCCAGTCCTACCTGCAAAAGAAAATACATTTTATTAGTATGATTATTCTATTTTAATTATAAACCATTAGAGAATAAAACTTAAGTGATAAAAGTTAAAGCTTGCGCTAATTATATATATTTTGTTGTTGTTGAAAGAATGATAATTATTCTTAGATTTGTTATTACAGATATACCTTTATAATCAACATTCTGGAAAAGTAAGTTAAGTTTATCAAGGCAAAAGACAAATAGATTAGAATAGTTCTAACGCATGACCATGAAATAGAAAATTTTACTTATTTTTATATTTATTTTTTTTTATTTTTGGTTAGAATGCTGAATATGTGATAATCTAAGTCTATTAATATGAACGATTTTGGGCCCTTTACTTAAACTTATTTTAATATTCCCTTTGCCTAAAATCTCTAAAACTTCATGAGGACCAGTGTATTGATCGCCTAATTTACCGGGTTTAGGTCCCTGTAAGAGAAATACGCTATCGCCAATTTTAAAATTTTGCGGATTGATTTTACGGTCATAGTACGTTTTTGATTTTTCTTTCGCACCAATTAGATTATTTCGAGCTAAAAATTGAATTTCATGTAATTTAGTTACTAGATTTACTAAATAATCATCATACGTTTTTTTCTTTTCTTCTTGAAGTAAAGGTTGACTTGACGGTAATCTTGCTAAACGACCAAAAACTAATTCATATGGAGTGCATTTAGTTTCTTCGTGAACACTAGTATTATACGAAAAAGTTCAAACGCTATACCCGGAGTGTCAGTAATAATCATTGGATTTTTAGTTTTAACTCGAACAAGCTTATTCAATTGACATTGCAAACAAGTCTGTATGTATTTTTGAATATCTGTTTTCATATTTTCCCAAAAATGTTTTTGTCTGATGCGATTATAAGTTTTACTTACTCCTTTATGACCACCTAGTGCTGAAGAATGTGCTTCTTCAATTAAAATTTTTCTTTCCTCGTTTGTTGCATACTGAGTATAACCATTACAAATTATTATTGTAATTTTGCAACCTTGAAAAATTTCTCGAAACATTAAAATTATTTCATCCCAATTTACGTGATTTATAACCATTGTTCTTGCAATACTAACAGAACGTAGTTGTAATTTTTCAGCTAATGTTTTAAGAGACTGAATTGATGATTTTATATTTTTATGCATATCAGTTAGGCTAACAATAGATTCTGAGATAATTGGTAGTGCGATATGATAAAAATTTCCCTTTTTAAACTCTTTTGCTTGACCGATTTCAAGATTCTTAAATTTAGGTAATTCGTTTTGCTTAAACAGACTGTTTGAACCATTATCCTGAGGTACGCATGTCGTCGATAAAAAGTACACATAATTATCCTTTCTCATTCTTAATTGATCTTTACATTCAACAATATTACGAGCATGGATATTATTGGCAAAAGTACTAGGAGTGTCTAAGGGCGCGGGTTCGGGTGGGGGTCGTTTGTTACTTTTTAAACCGAAATCAACTTCTTCTATATCGTTGTCTCCGTCATCTTCATCATCTTTATTTTCTTCATCTTCTTTATATTTATTAAAGTCTTCAGTTTCTTTAATTTTTTTATCTTCATGAATTTCTTCAATATCTTCATTTGCTTTTATATCTTCATTTTCCCTAATTTTTTCGTTTTCTTTAATTTCTTCAAATTCTTCATCAGAATTAAGTGCTTCATTTTCTTAGTAATCTTCAATACTATCATCACTATCACTAAAATCTTGATTATCTTGATTATTATCATAATGTTCATAAAAGTTCCTTGATACTTCATAATTGTCATTTTGAACGAAATATTCTGGATCTGAGTCTTCACTATCTTCCTTTTCTTCGTTAATTAAATCCTTTTTAGGTCTACTCCTTTTCTTTTTAGTTGACGTACTTGCTTGATTATCAGAGTTTATTTTACGAGGCCTTCCTCTTTTCTTTTTTATTTTTGATTTATTTAGTTTGACAGGATTTTGCATATAATCAGGATCAGAATCTTCATCAGAATTCTGTAAATATTGCGAACTTTGATTTTTATCTTGAACTTGAATTTCTTGATTTAATATTTCTTCCTCATCTTCTTCATTATCGACCATAGAATCTGAATAATATTTTTTATTTCGAATTTCCCTTTATATTCCTCCGACTTCGTAGATTTAGTATACACAGAATTAGTATTTTCACTTTCCTGATTCTTCATTATTTCACTTGATTTAGTACCCGATTTAAGATTTCGATTTTCACTTGATTCACTTGACGTCATATTCACTGACTTAAAATTTTTCTTCACTGGATTTCGACTTACATTTATCTGGCTGTAATTTTAAATTTGCTGCTTCTAAACAAATCATAAAATTATCAAATTTTATTTGATGTTCTTCTAAAGTATTTGCAAAAATAACGACATCGTCTAAATAAACAAATAGTTCCGTTCCAATTAATCCAGATAGACACGAGTTCATTAACCTTTGAAAACAACTTGGAGCATTTTTAAGTCCGAATGGCATACGATCAAATTCATAATGACCATATGGTGTAGAAAAAGCAGTTTTATGAGAATCTTTGGCACTCATTTTAATTTGATGAAAACCGGAAGCTAAGTCAAAAACAGAAAAGTATTGCGCATTCCCGAGAGTTTCAAGAACTTCATTTATATTAGGCAACGGGAAAAAGTCAGTAATAGTGTTTTCATTTAATTTACGAAAATCGAGTAATATTCGCCATTTTTTATTACCTTGCGAATCATCTTTCTTTGGTACAATCCAAACTGGAGTATTATACAGAGATTGGGAGGGTTTAATGATTTTATTTTCAATTAATTCATTTGTTTGTCTTAAAAGTTCTTCTTTATGTACAGGTGGAAATCGATATTGACGCGTGAATACAGGTTCTTTATCTTTAGTCGGAATATTATGTTCTAAAACGTTTGTAGCCGTAAGATATTCACCTGGTAAATGAAATCTATTAAAATATTTTTCAATTAAAGCTTCTACATGTTTTAACTCTTCCGGTCTTAAATGATCCAAGCGAAGTAAATCTAAAATTTGTTCAACTCTTTCGTTACCTGAAATCTTTTTAAAAGCACATTGTTCATGATTTGAAACTGAGGTAGAAAAAAAACTATCTAAAAGTTTTTCGACTGAATCGCAATTGATTTTAGATTTTTGTGGTATTATTTGTTTAACTTCATTTTGCATTTCTTTAAATTCTTCGAATTCTTGTAATTTTATTTTAGGTATTTGAACTTTAATTGGTTCGGAGTGAGTATTCGCGACTTTAATATATGCTTTTCCCTGATTATTTGTGACAATTGCGTTACCCATAAATACACCTGGATTTGTGGTTACTAATGGAATATAACCTTCTTTTATTTCTATATTTTCAACTATCATGTGCATACCTGTAATTGATCTGGGTGGTAAAATTATTGTATCTTGAAGTGAAAAAGAATAAAATTGACCGTTTACTTCTAAACATTTCTCTGCATAATTAATTTTTACATTATTATCTGTGAAAAATTCTGAGCCCAATACTCCATCTTCTTCGACAGGTACATCATCAGGTATTATGTAAAATGTAGTTTAATATCCGAAAGTTTCTAATTTAACTTGTCCCAAAGTATGTACAGGGTGTTCATTAATTCCAGTAAGCTGTATTTTCCTAGAAGTGTTAACCTGCATTAAAGAGTTAATTACTTTATTTTTAATTAAATTTAAACCTGACCCTGTATCAATCATCATATGAACTGGATTTTCAATTTCTTTTAAATTAATAAAAATTGATGGAATCATATTACCTTTACTAACATTAAATTTAATACTTTCTGCTGATTTTTCGATTTTAATTTCAGGTGCATTTAATCCTGACTCACCTGTCCCACTGCACCTTGATAGGGACGGTTCTGATCGTTTCCCTGATTCATTGGCGTTGGTAAAAATGAACGCCGATTATTTTATCGATATTCATAATTTCCTCTAAATGGACTATTTTTTCTGTATTGATCATTTCCTCTGAATGGACTGTTTTCTTTATATTGGTAATTTTCTCTGAACTGACTACTGTTACTCTTAAATTGACCATTATTATAATCAAATTCATTATTTCCTCTGAACTGATAATTATTACCCCTGAATTGATTATTATTTGCTCCGAATTGATTATTACTCCTAAATTGATCATTATTACCCCTGAATTGGTTGTTATCTCTGAATCGATTATTATATTCTCTGCGCCTACAATTTTTTAATAAATGTCCCTGTTTCTTACAATAGTTACATGTTACATTGTTTCTATTATTAAAAGATGTATTTGAAAAATTAGGAGAATAATTAGATCTGAAATTTGGTGATTGTTGCGAAGGTCTCCATGAATTTCCACGATTTGGAGAAAAATTTTGTGTGCGTGATGGGGATTCCCATCGACCTTGAGGTAATGGAGAATTTGCTCGATTTTGAAAGTTTCTGTCCCCATTCCAGCATGAAAAATTTCTACCACGATTTTGAAAATTTTGATTATTAGTAAATCTTCGACAAGTAGCAGCACTATGACCTTGCAAATTACAGATTTGACAAATCACAGTCTCTATTTTTGCAAAAGTAACCTTAGATTCGTTTGGTTCATTTGCCCTATATTTTCTTTTTCTAAGCTCGTTACTAGCATTTATTCTTTTTTCAACCTCAATAGCTTTATTTGTAGCTTCGTTAAAAATTAACACGTCAGGAACTCGAATTTCAATTTCTGGTTTTAAACCTCTTCGAAAACACTGATTTAGATCTTTTTCCAGAGATTCAACAAAAGTTTTATCTAAAGTCCCCTTATTATTTATTCGATGTGCATCATAACTGATAAACACTTTTCCGCGGTAAATAAATTTTTCTTAATTGATCCGTTAATTCTTTAGTTGTTTCAAAAGTTAATCCATAAATTCCCCTTCTAGCCTCTCCAATTAATTTACCACGAATTAATTTTACTAAGTTTTCCTCTACTTGAGGTGTCTCTGGAATAATTTGTTTTGCCTCATCGCACCCCTCTATAAAAGCTGAAAGAGAGATATTTTTACCATCAAACACTGGCACTACTTCCAACGCATCTCTTAAAGATACTTGTTGATTGTACGGTACACTCATTGTATTAGAAGAATTATCTGCTACTGAGTTATTGATTTTAGGATATTTAGAATTAAAGTTTTCTTCTTCAGGAGTATTTTGTAAATTTTGAATTGACTCTAAATTTTGTGACAGATTTTTTAATTGATTTATTTCATTAGTTTTGTTATCAAAAGTATTATCCTTTAATGAATTTCGCAAAATTTTTCTTAATTCTGCAATTTGATCTGAATGAGATTTATTAGGAGTAGAAAATTTTAAACTGTTATTAGGGTTAAATATTGTTTCATCAAATTTATTACTTGAGAAACTACAAGATGGTTCCTCAGTATTAATATTACTATATTCTACTCTTTTTACTGGTGGGGAATGAACAACTTTAGGATTTTTGGATTCCCCAAAATTTATAAAAGTTTGATTTTTTTGCTGGTCTGCTAGCGCTTTGACTTTACTTCTGGTCTGATAGTTACTAGTCGTATTCGTTTTTTTATCACTCATAAGTGAGATTAAAAAATTTTATTTGCTCAAAGCTCGGACACAGAAAAATACAAGAACAATCAGGAAAATCATTCATGAATAGATATTTAAACTATCGTATAACCAAGGATTCAGATTTACAAATTTATTAGAAAAATTTTGTTCTCTCAAGATTTTAATTTATTTAATTTTTGCTTGTAAATGAAATTTTATTAATTTATTTTCAAGATTTTATTTTTAAAATTGTAAATATTTTCATATTTTTCCTCTCAACCACTTGCAGGTATTGTTCAGTTTCTTTTCTTTTGTGTTCCCCGGCCGATGCACCAAAAATTTATATTAATTGTATTCTGTTATGTCCCACAGTGGTCCGAAATCCCAAAAAGCTGGCCAAAAGTCGTAAAAAAAATTTTTTTGAGTTCTTTTTTACATGAATTTGTTAAAGAATACTTCAGGGCATTAGAAAATGCCAACGATAATAACTAGATGTCGTCACAAATGCTACTTTATTTACTTTATAAACAAAAGTGGAAGTGTTAAACGTTATAAAAGTAATTCTTCACTATTCACGCAATATGGAGAACTATTTTTATTAAAAAACAACGGATTTAATTTTAAATCGGCAAAATGGATTATAATAATAAATGGGTGTATTTTTGACTTAATATTTGCTTTCTAAGTACTGTAAAATGTTATAATTCTGTAAGTAACTTGAATCGGTAAAACGCATTTATTTTGCACCCAAAAAAATCTGAGAAAAGTAGTGCTGTAAAAAAAGTCTTGATAGATCCTGTCAAATTTAAGTCCTTAAATTAATTCTTATACATTTTAACAAATCATATTGCAAAATTAGCTGCCACGAATTGCCTCTGCATTTTTGTGGTTACCTTTTGTGCAAAAAGTAAAAATCAGTTCTCACGTGCACTTCACAAAAAGATTTTTTTTTTGTATAAAAAAATTTATTATTATTGTTTTTTACGGTTTCAGACTATCATACAACATCTCTTAGTCGATAGGAAATATTTTACACATGAATAAAATATGTTTATACTTTTAAAGATTTACAGCAATCATCACTTGTAATAGCTTGCTTGTACTGGCTAAGTTTATTAATATATGAAATTTGTGATGTGGACATCAATTTGGTTATCAACGGCTCAAATAATCCCAGTATTTTATTTATTTATTATTTAATTAGGGGAGAGTCGCCAGTTGTGAGACAGTCCATTTTTTTAACCCGAAATATAAAAAGGCTGATTGGTATACATGAAAACATTTCTTTTTATACGAGCCAACTTTTGCGTGTACACCGAAGCGGATATATGTATTGTTTGTGTTAGATGCCAACACTGTGTGTGAAAATCGACTAAAAAACTTTTTTTCAATATGTGCAAAGTACTTTTTTTTTAAGTTAATTAATTGGAAAAGCTAAATGTTATGCATTTTTATTTAGTATTTTCCTTCTATTTTGTAATGCAATATTGCATTGTTTCAATCTACAGTTAAAAATATTTTTTTTTCCTTTTTCAAAATAGCGCCAATTTCCGGTTGTGAGACACAGCAAGTCACCAGTTGTGAGACGGTGGCGCCGCCCATCTGGAATAGCCTATATTTTTCGTTATGCAGCATAAAGCGCTCTGTTCAGTTTAGTTCGTTACGTACATTTGATAACACATCAATTATTTAAAGTGTGGGAACATGCGCACAAGTTATTTCATTTGCCTACATTGCGACAGCGATTTCGATGAAGAAAACTGATAGTCATATTTTAAAGAATAAACATTTTTATTTAGTATATAATAATATGTATTATCAATATATTTAGTTATTTATATTAAACATAATGTTTCATGCCAAATTTTTTAAATTTTAGCATTTTTATATAAGTGTCTCACAACTGGACACCTTTTTATTTTTTGACTAAAAAGATGTGCTCGGAAAATTGATCATAAAATTTTTCGAGTTCATCTGAACACTACACTTTCTATAAATAAAAGTTGCGTATTTAAGTTACATTTTGAACGGTGTATTTTATTTACGATTTTGTTTACCTATTTCCAATTTATAGGTCAAAAATGAAACCCGTCTCACAACTAGCGACTCTCCCCTATATATTTGTTATTCCACAATATCTCACAGCCCTCATAGCACTTAAACTTGCCTCAACCTGGCCAACCTTGCCTCAAGTTTCTAAACTTGCAGCAAAGTTTCTGAAAGTTGACTATACTTGAGGAAAGGTTGGCAAAGTTGAGGCCAGTTTAGGTGCTGTAGGGGAGGCAAGTATAACTATATAAATAAATCAATCAAAGTTGAACAAAAATTACTAACCACCGATTTTTTTTAAAATTAATTTTCATTTTTTCATTTTGATCCATAATACTGGATCGACCACTATGCTTTTCCAAAAAATATTATCAAATTCGAAAGCAGTGACCTCAAAAACCACTGAGAAACGATTTTTAGAAAGATTTGAGCAGTTTTTGCATTTTAGGGTCAACAAATTTGATCCGCCATTTTGTTTTTCAAGAAAATAATATCGAATTCAAAATCAGTGACATTAAAAGCCCCGAGTAACGATTATTATAAAGATTTAAGTAGTTTTTACATTTCAGGTCCGACATATTGGATTCGCCATTTTGTTTTTCAAAAAAATAATATCAATTTCCAAATCAGTGACCTCAAAAACCCCGAAGTAATGATTTTTAGAAAGATTTAAGCACTTTTTAGACTTTTGACCACATTTTTGACGATTTGGACCACTGTGTGTCCGGAAGGGACTAACTACAATTATATAATTTTAATATTATACCCTTGTTTTATTTACAAACCCAGCAGGATTTGAACTAAGGGAACAGGGCAAAAGAAAGTCCACTGAACAAGCATCAATTGGATTATATAATTCGTAAACATTTATTTTATTGAAAACAATTTTTAGAGGAGTAAGAGAAGGAAGATGAGAGGAGAAATCCCTTGTTTCTGTATCCTTGCTTGTTTTAAGAAATCATCATTCACTGAAACAATGAATGAAATTTAGCTAGGGAAATAATTTTGGTCGTGGAAAAGACGAGTAAAATTCTTAACTTACTGAGTTTAATAGTTGAAAAATGCTTCGGTTAAGCTCTCTGAATATACAGAGTAATCGTTCAAGATATGTAGAAAGAAGGGTCGATGAGATTTATTGACTTCGCAGGTTCATGCTCTCCGGGAGAAAAATAGAAATAGGCCACGACTCAATTCAAATAAAGTAAGGCAGTGCATAGGTGTTGTTCTCCACTGTCCCAATAGCATTTCTATATATATCAGCACGAAGGTGAAACCTGGTCCTTCCTCAAGTAAATGGTGAAGGATCGAGGACAGCTGGCTCGATGATTTACAATTTTACTGTTCAATAAACTGTTTACTGTTTCTTGGACACAAGGATTAAAGTCAAGGGTTAGAAGGATTTAAATTGTTAAAGGGTTAAAGGATTGGAAATTGTTACTGACAAATTATGTCACGAGTTCTTACACCTTCACTAGATTCACAGTTTCACTTAATCTCTTTACCAACAGTACTACAATTTTTACAATTATAATATTATGATAAGTTTCTCACTCATAAAACACGTGAATAATTATTCGGAACCGACACAATACGAATTGACAATATTAACCGCAGAAATATGTTGCGATAAGCGAAACTAGGTTCGATTTTAAGACTTGGAATTGTAGACTATGCTACCAGTTAATCTTTACAGAAAGTGAACCGGAGGTGACCGTGGCGAAGCAAGAACTATTTAAAAATGACAGTTTCGATTATAGCGAGTTCCTCGGAGTCACAATTTAACAAATCAATTCCATAGAATTATGGAGTAGAATTTGATTATTTAACTCGACCAACAATGACTAATAGATATTAAGTTGCCAAAATATAAGATTTATATTGGCGCGTTACGAGACCGATACTGGGGAGATACAATATTCGCGGAGCTTAAGAAACTTCGTTGCGACTCCGGTGATGGTAGCTGAGGAACTGATTTTTGGTTCTGCTTAATTATTAAAGAAACCTCGGTTCTCTGTATTTTCATCCCTTTCAGGATTTAGCTTGGGTTTCATGAAAAACGCAGGGAAAATCATACATCCCACGCAAAAAAGGGGGCTACACCTGAGGGTTGCACATCCGCATCCGGTTGGTCAATTAAACCTTCGAAAGAACAAATATTATTTAGACAAGGGGAGAGTTTGATCTCATAAATCTGTCTTAGCTCCCCTCGGTCATTTACCAGATCCCAAATTCTCAAACTCGTCAAGTTTCAAGTATTGATTTTTAGAAAAATTCAAGAATGTAGTATGATATTTGTAAAGTTCATTGGAATCTGAACTCAACAAGTCACGGGAACGTGACATATTTATAAAATGCAACAAATTTTGTTCTGGAAGTTTTTAATTTTTCATACTTTAAAATACCATTTTCTGGAGGTACTGAGGGGAGGGGGGTTATAATTATTTAACATACTGTCATAAAATCTTTCAATTAATTAGTGTTTAAAAAAGTTTTGTAAAAATTTACTTATTTATTGAGAATAAAGAGTTTTAAAGTTCTCCCAGAATTCATAAAATTGTACATGGTAATCTTCTATTATATTAATGCGATACCGAGAAAACTTCGTTCATCGTCGTACAAACTGCAAAGTTCACCTACTTGTTTCAATAGGCAATTTACAAAAATGTTCATTTTACCATGTTATTACAGTTTGTAACAATGCGCACTGGCACTATTCGTGTCCCTGGTTGTAAATCCGTGTACAAGATCATCTACTGAACTTGCACACGAACATGCACATGAATCTGTACACGAAAATGGATAATTATTTATTTAACTTTAAACGTTGCGCATTAGTTATCTATGGGAGTGAAGGCTGCGCAGTAGATTTTAATGGCTCTAAAAGGTAGAGGACCACTATAAAACAAGTAACATAAGTATGGAAAATTATGTGCATGAACATTTGCACGTTCATGCACATGTTCTTGTATCAGATTTTATTGTGCGTGCATGAAAATGTACACGTTCGTTGTTCGAAATTCATGTGTTGACCATCCACAAGTTCATGCACAGGACAAGTCAATGCACCTGTGCATGATTTTATCCAGAATCATGTACAAGTTCAGTAGGTGATCTTGTACACGCATTTACAACCGGGTCAAGAATGTTAAACTGAACATTATTTCATGCACAACATATTGTTGCACATGCGCAGTAGTGCACCACAACTGTGTAAACGTGCGCACTACAAAACAAACTTTTTACATGCGCAGTTGTTTTGTATTGCTGTTACACATGCGCAATGATGCACAGTGATAGTCACACATGTGCTGTGACTAAATTAAGAAATTACGCATGCGCAGTGCTGTGCTGTACCAGATAATTAAATTTTCAGTACATATAGTATACTTTTTTTAATAAGTGCGCAGTAGAAATCCGTTTTATTATTGCGCATGCGTAACACTTTATCATTGTAAGTGCGCTTCCGCAAAAGTACTATTATGTAAAATATCGGATAAAATTGGTTTTTTTCATTATTATTGTAATTATAATGACTAATAATAGAAAAGAATATTCAAATTCAATCTTAATATTAAAATTTATGAAATTGAATAGAAATATTTATATTATTGAATTTAAAAACTAATAAAAACGTTAAAAATGTATTCAATTTTATTAATTTTATACTTTTTTTCTTTGAAATATTTATAAAATGTAACAAATTTTGTTCTGAAAGTTTTTAATTTTTCATACTTTAACATACTGTCAGAAAATCTTTCAATTAATTAGTGTTTAAAAAAGTTTTGTAAAAATTTACTTATTTATTGAGAATACCCTTACGAAAGTTTATGACATAAAATGTATGTCATACGCGCTTGACGTAAATTACATGACGTTTTTTCGCAACGTCAAGTAAATCACGTCAGAAAAATTACGTCAAAAAAAAATGCCACAAATCGCTAAAATAAATGATTTTTTAAGAAATAAACGATTCTAAACAGCAAAATACAAAAAACAATGAACAGCTTGGGTTGTAAACTACACATAAAGGTTATGTGTAGCTTAAAATTAATAAAAGTTACATTTCAGTTAATAAATACAATTTTTAAATTTAATAAATTAAAAAAGAATTTTAAAAATACAAATTACTATAAAAGTGAACGAATTAAGATTAATTGTTGCTACAATTAACTGCGAGAACCTCACATAATGAGGATATTTTTTAAAAACAAATTTGGGGGGACAGGGAATCGAACCCGGGTTCGCCGCACGCAACTAACTAAAACCTAACGCCTAACCAAATGAGCTATCTCGATTAACTTCTAGACAAACAACAAATCTTTTTCTTAAACTGCAAGTCCATATTATGTGTTTTGCTGAAAAATATGTAAAAAAGCAAAAATCTAAATTCCTAAACGACTTATTATGATAAAACTTATTGTTTTAAAGAAGCCAGACAATAAACAAAGAAATAAATAGTTAATTTCTAAAAGAAAACATAAAGAACTGAATTCCGTCAACCCAAAGCAAAACAACAATATAAAATGAGTTCAAAATTATTGCAAAAAATGAAAATTTAGTCAATTTTTGCCTTGCCAGAAAAATTTGGCAAAATACAGTAAAAAATTTTCAGCCAAATATTTCAAACTTTTTCATATATTAACGAACAAAATTGTACAAAAATTCACCCAGTGCGCATTAGTTTCAACTTGTCAAAAAATTAAAATTCCATCAATTTTCGCCTTGCCAGAAAAATTTGGCAAAATACACTAAAAAATTTTCAGCCTAATATCAATTATTTTCCGTGTTTCTAGATCTAATTTCAAACTTTTTCATATATTAAAGAACAAAATTGTACAAAAATTAAGCGACTACGCGTTACATTCAAATTGTCAAAAAATGAAAATTTAGTCAATTTTTGCCTTGCCAGAAAAATTTGGCAAAATACAGTAAACAATTTTCAGCCAAATATCAATTATTTTCCGTGTTTCTAGATCTAATTTCAAACTTTTTCATATATTAATGAACAAAATTGTACAAAAATTAGGCGACTGCGCGTTACATTCAAAATGTCAAAAAATGAAAATTTAGTCAATTTTTGCCTTGGCAGAAAAATTTGGCAAAATACAGTAAAAAATTTTCAGCCAAATATTAATTATTTTCCGTGTTTCTAGATCTAATTTCAAACTTTTTCTTATATTAACGAACAAAATTGTACAAAAATTAACCCAGTGCGCATTAGTTTCAACTTGTCAAAAAATGAAAATTCAATCAATTTTCGCCTCACCAGAAAGTTTTAGCAAAATACACTAAAAAATTTTTAGTCAAATATCAGTTATTTTCCGTGTTTCTAGATCAAATTTCAAACTTTTTTATATATTAAAGAACAAAATTGTACAAAAATTAAGCGACTACGCGTTACATTCAAATTGTCAAAAAATGAAAATTTAGTCAATTTTTGCCTTGCCAGAAAAATTTGGCAAAATACAGTAAACAATTTTCAGCCAAATATCAATTATTTTCCGTGTTTCTAGATCTAATTTCAAACTTTTTCATATATTAATGAACAAAATTGTACAAAAATTAGGCGACTGCGCGTTACATTCAAAATGTCAAAAAATGAAAATTTAGTCAATTTTTGCCTTGGCAGAAAAATTTGGCAAAATACAGTAAAAAATTTTCAGCCAAATATTAATTATTTTCCGTGTTTCTAGATCTAATTTCAAACTTTTTCTTATATTAACGAACAAAATTGTACAAAAATTAACCCAGTGCGCATTAGTTTCAACTTGTCAAAAAATGAAAATTCAATCAATTTTCGCCTCACCAGAAAGTTTTAGCAAAATACACTAAAAAATTTTTAGTCAAATATCAGTTATTTTCCGTGTTTCTAGATCAAATTTCAAACTTTTTTATATATTAACGAACAAAATTGTACAAAAATTAAGCGACTGCGCGTTACATTCACATTGTCAAAAAATGAATATTTAGTCAATTTTTGCCTTGCCAGAAAAATTTGGCAAAATACAGTAAAAAATTTTCAGCCAAATATCAAATATTTTCCGTGTTTCTAGATCAAATTTCAAACTTTTTTATATATTAACGAACAAAATTGTACAAAAATTAAGCGACTGCGCATTAGTTTAAACTTGACAAAAAATTAAAATTCCATCAACTTTCGCCTCGCCAGAAAAAGTTTGCAAAAAACACTAAAAAATTTTTAGCCAAATATCAATCATTTTCCGTGTTTCTAGATCTAATTTCAAACTTTTTCATATATTAACGAACAAAATTGTACAAAAATTAAGCGACTGCGCGTTACATTCAAATTGTCAAAAAATGAAAATTTAGTCAATTTTTGCCTTGCCAGAAATATTTGCCAAATTACACTAAAAAATTTTCAGACAAATATCAATTATTTTTCATATTTCTTGATTTAATTTTAAACTTTTTTATTTATTAAACACAAAATCGATCCAAAATTAAGCTACTGCGCATTGGTTTCAACTTGGGAAAAAATGAAAATTCAATGCGATTTTGCCTTCCCAGAAATATTTAGCAAAATACACTAAACAATTTTTAGTCAAATATCAATTGTTCGTTAATATATGAAAAAGTTTGAAATTAGATCTAGAAACACGGAAAATACTTGATATTTGGCTGAAAATTTTTAAGTGTATTTTGCTAAAATTTTCTGGTGAGGCGAAAATTGATGGAATTTTAATTTTTTGTCAAGTTTAAACTAATGCGCAGTCGATTAATTTTTGTACAATTTTGTTCGTTAATATATGAAAAAGTTTGAAATTAGATCTAGAAACACGGAAAATAATTGATATTTGGCTAAAAATTTTTTAGTGTTTTTTGCAAATTTTTTCTGGCGAGGCGAAAATTGATGGAATTTTAATTTTTTATCAAGTTTAAACTAATGCGCAGTCGATTAATTTTTGTACAATTTTGTTTGGTAATATATGAAAAAATTTAAAATTAGATCTAGAAACATGGAAAATAATTAATATTTGGCTGAAAATTTTTTACTGTATTTTGCCAAATTTTTCTGGCAACGCAAAAATTGACTAAATTTTCATTTTTTGACAATTTGAATGTAACGCGCAGTCGCTTAATTTTTGTACAATTTTGTTCGTTAATATATGAAAAAGTTTGAAATTAGATCTAGAAACACGGAAAATACTTGATATTGGGCTGAAAATTTTTTAGTGTATTTTGCCAAATTTTTCTGGCAAGGCGAAAATTGATGAAATTTTAATTTTTTGACAAGTTGAAACTAATGCGCACTGGGTTAATTTTTGTACAATTTTGTTCGTTAATATATTAAAAAGTTTGAAATTAGATCAAAAAACACGGAAAATAATTGATATTTGGCTTAAAAATTTTTTAGTGTTTTTTGCAAATTTGTTCTGGCGAGGCGAAAATTGATGGAATTTGAATTTTTTGTCAAGTTTAAACTAATGCGCAGCCGATTAATTTTTGTACAATTTTGTTTGTTTAGAGATGAAAAAGTTTGAAATTAGATCTACAAACACGGATAATAATTGATACTTGGCTGAAAATTTTTTACTGTATTTTGCCAAATTTTTCTGGCAAGGCAAAAATTGACTAAATTTTCATTTTTTGACAATTTGAATGTAACGCGCAGTCGCTTAATTTTTGTACAATTTTGTTCGTTAATATAAAAAAAAGTTTAAAATTAGATCTAGAAACACGGAAAATAATTTATATTTGGCTGAAAATTTTTTACTGTATTTTGCCAAATTTTTCTGGCATGGCAAAAATTGACTAAATTTTCATTTTTTGACAATTTGAATGTAACGCGCAGTCGCTTAATTTTTGTACAATTTTGTTCGTTAATATATGAAAAAGTTTGAAATTAGATCTAGAAACACGGAAAATAATTAATATTTGGCTGAAAATTTTTTACTGTATTTTGCCAAATTTTTCTGCCAAGGCAAAAATTGACTAAATTTTCATTTTTTGACATTTTGAATGTAACGCGCAGTCGCTTAATTTTTGTACAATTTTGTTCATTAATATATGAAAAAGTTTGAAATTAGATCTAGAAACACGGAAAATAATTGATATTTGGCTGAAAATTGTTTACTGTATTTTGCCAAATTTTTCTGGCAAGGCAAAAATTGACTAAATATTCATTTTTTGACAATTTGAATGTAACGCGTAGTCGCTTAATTTTTGTACAATTTTGTTCGTTAATATATGAAAAAGTTTGAAATTAGATCTAGAAACACGGAAAATAATTGATATTTGGCTTAAAAATTTTTTAGTGTTTTTTGCAAATTTGTTCTGGCGAGGCGAAAATTGATGGAATTTGAATTTTTTGTCAAGTTTAAACTAATGCGCAGCCGATTAATTTTTGTACAATTTTGTTTGTTTAGAGATGAAAAAGTTTGAAATTAGATCTACAAACACGGATAATAATTGATACTTGGCTGAAAATTTTTTACTGTATTTTGCCAAATTTTTCTGGCAAGGCAAAAATTGACTAAATTTTCATTTTTTGACAATTTGAATGTAACGCGCAGTCGCTTAATTTTTGTACAATTTTGTTCGTTAATATAAAAAAAAGTTTAAAATTAGATCTAGAAACACGGAAAATAATTTATATTTGGCTGAAAATTTTTTACTGTATTTTGCCAAATTTTTCTGGCATGGCAAAAATTGACTAAATTTTCATTTTTTGACAATTTGAATGTAACGCGCAGTCGCTTAATTTTTGTACAATTTTGTTCGTTAATATATGAAAAAGTTTGAAATTAGATCTAGAAACACGGAAAATAATTAATATTTGGCTGAAAATTTTTTACTGTATTTTGCCAAATTTTTCTGCCAAGGCAAAAATTGACTAAATTTTCATTTTTTGACATTTTGAATGTAACGCGCAGTCGCTTAATTTTTGTACAATTTTGTTCATTAATATATGAAAAAGTTTGAAATTAGATCTAGAAACACGGAAAATAATTGATATTTGGCTGAAAATTGTTTACTGTATTTTGCCAAATTTTTCTGGCAAGGCAAAAATTGACTAAATATTCATTTTTTGACAATTTGAATGTAACGCGTAGTCGCTTAATTTTTGTACAATTTTGTTCGTTAATATATGAAAAAGTTTGAAATTAGATCTAGAAACACGGAAAATACTTGATATTTGGCTGAAAATTTTTTAGTGTATTTTGCCAAATTTTTCTGGCAAGGCGAAAATTGATGGAATTTTAATTTTTTGACAAGTTGAAACTAATGCGCACTGGGTGAATTTTTGTACAATTTTGTTCGTTAATATATGAAAAAGTTTGAAATATTTGGCTGAAAATTTTTTACTGTATTTTGCCAAATTTTTCTGGCAAGGCAAAAATTGACTAAATTTTCATTTTTTGCAATAATTTTGAACTCATTTTATATTGTTGTTTTGCTTTGGGTTGACGGAATTCAGTTCTTTATGTTTTCTTTTAGAAATTAACTATTTATTTCTTTGTTTATTGTCTGGCTTCTTTAAAACAATAAGTTTTATCATAATAAGTCGTTTAGGAATTTAGATTTTTGCTTTTTTACATATTTTTCAGCAAAACACATAATATGGACTTGCAGTTTAAAAAAAAGATTTGTTGTTTGTCTAGAAGTTAATCGAGATAGTTCAGTTGGTTAGGCGTTAGGTTTTAGTTAGTTGCGTGCGGCGAACCCGGGTTCGATTTCCTGTCCCCCCAAATTTGTTTTTAAAAAATATCCTCATTATGTGAGGTTCTCGCAGTTAATTGTAGCAACAATTAATCCTAATTCGTTCACTTTTATAGTAATTTGTATTTTTAAAATTCTTTTTTAATTTATTAAATTTAAAAATTGTATTTATTAACTGAAATGTAACTTTTATTAATTTTAAGCTACACATAACCTTTATGTGTAGTTTACAACCCAAGCTGTTCATTGTTTTTTGTATTTTGCTGTTTAGAATCGTTTATTTCTTAAAAAATCATTTATTTTAGCGATTTGTGGCATTTTTTTTTGACGTAATTTTTCTGACGTGATTTACTTGACGTCGCGGAAAAACGTCATGTAATTTACGTCAAGCGCGTGTGACATACATTTTATGTCATAAACTTTCGTAAGGGTAAAGAGTTTTAAAGTTCTCCCAGAATTCTTAAAATTGTACATGGTAACCCCCACAGCACCGAAAATTTCCTCAAAATTTATTAAAGATTTATTTGCAAACTTCGGAATATTTAAGTGCAAAGCTTAGTGAAAATTGTGTAAAGATTTAAATGTCCCGATTAAATAAATGTTTAGCGTAAAAGTTTCCTGAACATTTAAATTACATTTTCGTGAAATGTTCGTCGTAAAAGTTGACTGAAGATTTAAATTAAATTTTCGTGAAATGTTTGATGCAAATGTTGATTCAACATTTAAATTAAATTTTCGTGAAATGTTTGTCCCAAAAGTTGATTCAACATTTGAACTGAATTTTTGTGAAATGTTTGTCGCAAAAGTGAATTGAACATTTAAGTTAATATTTGCTAAATGTCATGGAAAAATGTCATGGACATTATTAAAAAAATTAAGTAAAAATTAAAAAAACAACACATGAAATGAAACAGTTAAATAAAAATATATAAAATAGTATAAACAATTTTCAAAAAATTAAACTATTTTCAGACATTTTCTTAAAAAAGAAAAAATAAAGAAGAAGTTATTAAAAAAAAAACGTTAAAATATATTAGGCACTAAAAAAACAAAAATTTTAAAATGAGAAAAATTAGAGAATTAGGGAGCGTTCACATATTACGTAACGTTTTTTCCGAAAATTTTGACCCCACCCCCACCCCCATGTAAAAGGGGGGTGGTTTTATATTAAAAAATATGTTTGATAAACCTAAAAAAATTTAGTGATAGTTCAATTACTTTTACTTCTCTTACAGATTGCAAAAATGATTTTTGTACTGTTCTATCCGGAACTGATTTTTTATTTTTTTGTTCCTTCCTTTCTAATTTATTTTGAATGTTGCTGCTAAACTCATCATTATTTTCGTATCTTGGAATATCCACTGATTCAGATAACGATGAAGAACTTTGACATGCTTCTGAAAAAGTAGGTGTAGTAGCTGAAGACGAATCATTTAATGATTTCTTCTTCGGGATAACCTGAAAAATAATTGGAAAATGTTTTTAATTTTAAAACTTGACGAAAATAATTAAAATATGATAAAAACAATGATAAGTTGTAAAAAATAAATGACATTCAAGTGTGATAATTGAAAAAATTACAGAATTTTTTTAAATAAAGAAAAAATAATTGAAATTTGAAAAAAATACATGAAGATCTTAGAAATCAATTAAAAAAAAGAAAATAACTAAAAATTGGAGAAAAGAATTGAAGACAGCTAAAAATAATTAAAATTAACGATAATTAATAAAATTTTTTGGAAACTATGAAAACAAATAAAAATAATTAAAAATTGAAGAAAATAATAAAAATTTGAGAACAATACTTTAAAATTTTAGAAATTAATTTTATAAAATGAGAAAAACTAAAAATTGGAGAAAAGTCTGGAAGAAAGATCAAAATAATTGAAATTTACGATAATTTATTATTAAAAAAAATTGGAAATTCTGATAACAAATGAAAACAATTAAAAATTGAAGAAAATATTTGAATTTTCAGGAAAATACTTTAAAATCTTAGATAAAAATTTTAGAAAATGAGAATAATAATTAACAATCGAGAAAAATAATTGAAAAATGATAAAATTAATTCAAAATTGAAAAAATAATTAAAATATGCTGAAAATAATGTAAGATTGCTAAATAAAATTGAATTATGATAAAAATAATTTAAATATTAAAAATTGAAAACATTCAATAAAATTTAAGACAAATAACTGAAAAAATCATAGAATATATGTTCAAAAAAAAATAATTACAAAATTACGTTAAAATGTTTAATTAAAGAGAATAATTAAAAATCGCAGAAATAACTGAAAAATTAGGAAATTAATTACATGTTTATATATTTTAAACTTTTTTAAAAACCATAACAAATTTTTAAAGTATTTTTCGAAACTTATTTTTTACACAAATAACAATTAAAAACCAGCACAACATGACACTAGCAAAAAATATTAACTTATTCATTCAATTCAAATTTCAAAATATTTCCAGATAAAGAGAGTCAAAATCAATAAAATAATAGGGACTAACTTCACTTTAGTTTTTAAAACGTGGACAGAAAAAGATAAATAAATATAAATACAAACTAACTTCAGGAGTTTACGAAGATTATTGTTATTTAATAGGTATAAAATACTTGATTATAATAAATTAATTACAATTTTTTAATATGTAATTATTTTTATAATTCAAGTAATGTCAAAAAACTTTTATTTTAAATGTGTTACAAAATACTCGTATTATAAGTTAGATTTTAGATAACACGAATTACAAGAAGTTAATGTAAAAGCAACTGTGAATTATCACCTTGGAACACCCTTGAGAAGTAAAAAAATTCCCAAAAATTAGCTAGGTTTTCAGAATGTTTGTGTGACTATTCCTTAAGGTCGTACACGGTACCCTGGAAACAATTTCAACCCTCAAGTTGCATCCTTCGGACGATTTCCATTGTATCTTGTAGGGGGTTTTTCACTGAACGTTTTTTCTAAAGAGAGAGCAAATTCCGTCGGGCAGACTTTTTTAATTTCAATTTTTGTGCTTTTCGCAACGAATTTAATAAAAAATAGGTTTTTATGATAAACTTATATTTGTTTGTAACTAGTTTATTGTTATGCAACAAATTATAGAATAACACAATTCCTTAAATATTAATTATTATAAGAATTTGTCACTTGGTAAAAAACATATAGTTGAGAAATGAAACTATCAAACTTCCATGTTAAGACAGACTTGATTTCGAAGATTATTAATTTTATTTCTCATCCAATTCTTAAAATAATTTTTCCGATTTTCATTTCTCATCTATCTGTTTTTTTACCAAGTGACAAATTCTTATAATAATTAATATTTTATGAATTATGTTATTCTATAATATGTTGATAAACTAGTTACAAACAAATGTAAGTTTAAGAGATCATAAAATTAAAAACCTAATTTTTAATAAATTCGTTGCTAAAAGCACAAAAATTGAAATTAAAAAAAATCCGCCCGACGGATTTTGCTTTTTTTTACAAAAAATGTTCAGTGAGAAACCTCCTACAAGATACAATAGGAATCGTCCAAAGGATGCAACTTAAGGGTTTGAAATTGTTTCTAGGGTACCGTGGGGAGGGGGGGGGGAGTAAAAATTGGTCAGCAAACTGCAGATGCATTCTCACCTTATTCAACTAAAGTAGATATTAATAAGAAACTAACCATTGAACTGCTAAAAACCTGGAAAATCCTCAAAATACACTTTACACGTGCAAAATAGTGAATTGTAAGTGGGTAAATCATATACAGAAACACTATTATTTTAAAAAAAAATAAATAAACTTCCGGTTTTTTCTTCCTATTTACTTTAATGCATCACCCCTAATAAAATTGCATTAAAAAATATTGACTTTTTTAGGAATTTTTGGAAATTTTGAAAAAATTTATTTTTTTATTCTCATCCTAAATGAGAAGGTCTTCAATTTGTGCGATTTTGGTTTTCTGCTAATTCCCACATTTCTCGACGTTTTGAGACCTCCTGATTTCAAAAATAAAATATTTTCAAAATTCAAAAAAATTTTAATTTTCAAAAAAAAAAGTTTTCTAATTTTTTTCTTAAAGAAAAAAAAATCAAACAAATTTTCTTTATAAAAGTTTGAGATATAATGCAACTTTACAAAGATATGATTTTTTTAAGTTTTACATTTGCATAAAATTCTTGTTTAGTGAGAAGGGGAGGGGGAGGGAAGTAAAAATCGGTCAGCAAACTGTTAATGCATTCTCATTTTATTAAACTAAAGTAGATATTGACAAGAAACTAACCATTTAACTGCTATAAACCTGGAAAATCCTCAAAATGCACGTTACACGTGCAAAAAAGTGAAGTGTAAGTGGGTAAATCCTATACAGAAACTCTATTATTTTTTAAAAAAATGAATAAACTTCCGCTTTTTTCTTTCTATTTACTTTAGTGCTTCACCCCTAATAAAAGTGGATTAAAAAATATTGACTTTTCCAGGAATTTTTGAAAATTTTGAAAAAATTTATTTTTACATTCTTATCCTAAATGAGAAGGTCTTCAATTTTGCTAATTCCCACATTTCTCGACGTTTTGAGACCTTCTGATTCCGACAAAATGGGTTTTACGAAACTGTCTGTCTGTCTGTCTGTCTGTAGACTGAAATTTCGGGATCGAATAACTTGAGTAAAAATTGTGTCAACTTTAACTTAAGTACACTTTTTTTAGGTACAAATATACAGGTCGAGTTCGTTAGTCAGCAATTTTTGTCCAAAATGATCAAAAATAGAACATTTTCAAACGTATTCACTTAATTATTATTCATTTGTTTGCAAAATACACTCGCGAATAGAAATAGACGCACTGAAAACATAACCTACAAATTGTTGGTTACAATATTCATTAAATTCAGTTATTAAAAATAAAGAGGCAAAAAACCATAGTCACAAAGTTAGAGTTCATTTTAATCTTCATGAAAGAAGTTTATTTTGAACACGATTTACACTATAAGTATTATAAAACTGTACCACAAACTGCACTACAATAGTTCTGCAACGTATCTTATTACCGACGCGAAAATAACTGTCATTCATCGGTAACTCAAATTAATTTAATTAATTTTACTTTAATGCGCAATGAAATTAAAATTAATGCATACTTGAATGAAATTCAATTTATTTGTGAATTATCATAACTTTCCTTCAACATTAAATGAAAATTCAGTGACGTGAATGAATTAAAAGCTCATTAATTTTCAGATTTTTTCTAACAGTATTTATAACTGTTTTTATACCTGCTTTCCAACCTTTAAATTCTCTAGTTTTATGTTTTTATTAAAAAAAAAGAGATACATCCTAGTATCTTCATACGACGATACAACGCGCGTGTCCAGTTTTATGCGGCGACGCCGGTGGCGTTAGGGTGGAACAACCTACGAGATATCACTCCTCGTATTTTCAGTCTACCGCGACCGGTAACTATACATGTTGTCTCACGCGATATGAGAAGAATATTTCATAAACCACAGATATCAAAAGCTTCTGTGTCCTTTTTCATTGACTGTGTTATAATTTCTAATAATTGATTTTTGTGGTATAAGACTTTTATGAAACTGTTACCCACCAGGAGCATATTTAAAAATATTTTAGTTAATGTCAAAGACTTGAAGACAGAAACATGTTAAGAACAACTATTACTTATGTTTTATATTATTTATTGAAAGTGAAAGATAAAATTTTATGGGACTAAAAAAATGTTATAAGTAATCGAATTTACATTTGAATGCCACGACTAATTATGCATGTAAAATAGTTTAATACATATTCATTACTTAATGAAGAGCAAATGTTGTGAATTATATCTGCAAAGTTATTCTAAAATTAATTACTAACTAAATGAATCATTTCCCAAAAAGATTATATTAATTTCGAGAGACATTTACTGTTATTATTTTTAATTATTTATTGTTTATACTTAAATACCTTTTGATAATTAAAACTTTAATATTGTCCAGATTTCAAGTTTCTTCTTCACTAGTGCATTAGAATGAGCTTGAAAAAATATTCTTTTTTTGTGTCAATATTAATAAAGTTTGCTTTGTAAATTTTTGTTTGCAAACATAAATTTATCATTTTAATAACTACGGTACATATAATTATTTTGTTTCATTTTTTTTCTTAAAATAATATAAAATGATCACTTATTACATCGAGATAGTGAATAAATTTATTAATTTATTTATATTACTCTATTTTGTATTTAATTTAAAAAAGTTTATTATAAAATCTATTATTTTCTGTAACATGAATTTCGCATGATAAATTGCTTACTATTTTATTGCTGCTGGTTTCAGCAGTTGACACGTGGATTGCGCGTGCTGTGGTACTTAGTAAAAGCCGTGCATTGAATGTTTTAACACATTGATAATAAAATATTGATTAATAAATTATTTTCTTCATCTGCATCGTTTAATGAACAACAGTTACTTTTTAACGTATTTTTAAATTGATTAAAACAAATTAGTGTTTATGTTTTAACAACATTAAAAATTGGCACATAAGATTAAAGTGAAGTGATATTAAAGTTAAATATGTGTGAAAGTAAGAATAAGTAAATAAGAAAAGGTGCATGAAATTTTGAATTTTAATTGTACCGTTTGTAAGTGAATGACGCTAGTTCTTCAGTTCACAAAGATGGATCGCTTTACATGTTTTTAGATAACTCCTAAAAATAATATTACTGTAAGTATTTTTTGTGCTGCTAAAGTATAAGTATAAAGTGTAAAGCAGGACATATGGTTTTTTTCATATATATATAAAAAAAAATCTTGATTTTACAGCTGTGAAGTTTTGTACAAAGGTAAGGCATTTAAGTGCATTTACAAAAGAAAAACCTTTAAGGGTGTGATCCCATGACAGCAAAAAATGGAAACCGCTAAGTTAATCATAATGTTGTGTTAAATTAAAACAAATTAAAAGTGTGGAAATATGATTAGCATTAGTTTAGTTTTCTACTCAAAGCAATGTCATTTAAACAAATTTTTGTTACCACACGAAAAAAATATCACTTTTTTGGCGAAATTGAAAATCGTCGCTCAATTTTTGTATTATGTTAGAGAAAGTGTATTAGTAATTTATATATTTTTCAATTTAAAAGAAAGATATTAAAATTCTGTGATAGAAATATTCAAAATGTATAGCGAGAAATTTGATTTTGATAAATAGTTTTAAAAAAGCATATGAATATGTTTCTGCAATTATACTTAATTTTAAAAAAGGTTATTTAAAATTGTGTTTTTGAAAAATCATCGTGGCCTATGTGTAAAAACAAGTGTCTTATTTTAAGACATTTTTTTCCTCACTTTTAAGACGTTTTAAAGTGTCTTAGTTTTAAACCAATGAGAAAGCATCTTTTAAAATTATTAACCAATGAAATAGGTTGAAATAACCGTAAGACGCTTTCTTAATGTCTTGTGTCTTAAAATAAGACACTTAGAAGACAGCAGTTTTTGCAGTGCAAGAGGCTCAATTGCGTAATTCTAATCTCATGGCATCTCTCATCTCACTACCTTTCAAAATTTTAATTATTTTGACAATTTCAACTTTAAACATTCTCTTGGTTAGGTGTTGTTTATTTGTATTTTATCAGATGATAAATATTGCAATTTTTATTAGAACATTATATAATGAATGAAAACATTATAATTATCTTCAGTAAAATGATGTGAAATGTAGTGAACATTAAAAAAGGAATCAAGAAGGACTGTGATAAGTTGACAAAATGAAAATGTTGTATTTGTACTTTTACAGTCAACCTTCCATTCCGCGGAAAGCAATTTGACGCGTCCGCGAAAGAGGAGGTCAATAAAATGCTATTAGTGGCCCTGGATTGAATGGTACGCACACAGTCATAACTCTCACCGATATAGACCGTTCTACGCTTCCCTACTGAGCTACCGCCAATTAGAAGTCCGCGGAATGGAAGGTTGACAGTATTTCCAAAACAATAAATAATTTTAAATATGTATTTAGTTTCGTCATTAATATGTAATTAAAGTTTAAATTTGTATGATTTTCTAGTATTTTAATAAGTAGAGTTTAGTCTAGTTTTTGTTATTCTTTGTTTCACATAAATTAATTTTTATTCCACAGGCACGAAAATGGCGCTTTTAAATTCCTAAAGACAGGCATTGGAAGTCGTTCATTTATGCGAACATATGAAAATAGACGTCATTTCCATATGATGAAACAAATAAACGACATCCAATTCCTGTCATCAGGTATCTAAAAGAGCTCTGTTTGTGCCTTTGGAATAAAAAGTATCGTAAGCAACATGGAAATAAAGACAGCCCAATTTAGGGTAGCCCAAGTAGGGTCATTAAAATTCTAAATAAACTTCAGAAGTTTTCAATACTACTTTATATATTATTTAATAAAGGTTTTTTTAATGTTTATAAATTGGATTTTAAATTTCCATTTCTTTAGGTTATTCAAAATTTAAAAAATAGGTACTTATTATATACAAAAAGTAACGTATGTTCTTAAACCAATATTAAATTTAACAATTAATTTAAATATAACAACATTTTAGCTTTAAATTTTTATTATTAATGTTATTTTTTAACATTAAATCATATGATTCGTTGTTTACAGAATTAATAACACTTTTATGTTTGTAAACAAAAATTAAAGATTATTTTAAAAAAATTTTAAAATAAGAAAACTTATTTATTATCATATTATGCAAAATTATATTAATTTAAATTTTAATTAATAATTGATAGTAATTGATAATAAACAAAATTTATATTTAAATTTATTTATTGTTTTAAAAATATAAATACCGTCGAGTGGGGCTATTTTATGCACAAAACCTCACTTTTTCCACTCTATGCTTTATTAACTGGCCCGGATTGGCCATTCGGGACACTGGGAAAAATCCCGGTGGGCCGTCGCCAGGTGGGCCGGTATTTTTGTAGGTCTAATTAATAATTTAATTTTTAATTACCCTTTTCTATGTTCAATTAATTTTTCAACATTCAATCATTTTCGGCTTCTTTCAATTTTCTTTTTAATAATAGAAATTGGGGCCCGTATCATTTTGACACAAATTTTTTCGTGCAACTTGTTATATTGTACTCCCGAAGAAGAATGTTATATTTTACTCCAACTAAAATCAAAGATTTTATAAGTTTTAATTATTCAATAATTGGACTTACTGGATTAATTAAGTCTTTTAATATTATTTTAATGTATTAAAATCAATTATTTATTAAATAAGACTTAAAAATCTTTGATTTCAGAAGGAGTAAAATATAACATTTATCTTCGGGAGTACAATATAACAAGTTGCCCGAAAAAATTTGTGTCAAAATGATACGGGCCCAGAAATTGTAGAATTTCAATTAAATTGTTTAATTTTACAACTTTTTTCTAAAATTCCTAATTACTTTCAACTCCCTTCTTTAATTTTCAATCCGATTCTTAAATTTTCAATTCCATTCTTCAGTTTTCAATTATTATTTTCTTTTATATTCAAGAATTCTAGACTTTTTTAACTACTTCTTTCAATTTTTAATTATATTTTTTAAATTTCCATTACATTCTTCAATTTTCAATTATCTCCTTCAATTTTTTCAATTTTCAATGATTCTCATAAAATTTTATAACTGATCTTTAACTTTTTTAATTGATTTGTTCTCTTGGCGATTATTTTATAATTAATATAGTAATTTACAAATTACTAAATTAATAAATAAATAAATAGTAGAAAAAAGTGAAAAAGCCCAGGATTGGTGAATATTCAAGAAAATAATTGACTATTAAAAACTGAAGAAAACTGTTGGAATAATTATAACAAATAATTGAAAATTAGAAGAAATAGTTGAAAACTGAAGAAAAAAATTTCAAAATTAATAAAATAATTGTGGATTAAAGAAAATAGTTGAAAAATTGAATTGAAAGTTCAAGAAAAATGTTTTTAATTGGAAAAATTATCGAAAATAGCCGAGAATTATCAAATATTGAAGAAAATAATTGCCAATTGGAAAAATTCAAAACATGGCAAGATTATTAAATTGACAATTTATAGAAATAATTTTAAACAGAAAAAGATAAACATGAAATTAAAAAAAAACTAAAAAAGAAAGAAAATTATAGGAATAATTATAGAAAAAATTGAAAGTTTAATTGCTTTTTCAAAAAATAAACTATATTAAATTTTGAAGAAAATACTTGCAAATTAAAAGAATAATTGAAAATAACAAAAATAAGAAATTCTTTGATAATAATTGCCTATTGAAGGATACAAGTGAAAATTGAAAAAATAATTGAAAAAGATCGTGAATATTTAAAAATAAAGAAAAAAGTTGAAAACTGGAAAAACAATTGAAAAAAATGAGAATTATTATTGAATATTATATTATATTATTCAATATTATTATGAATAATATTACGATTATTGAATATTGAAGGAAACAATTGAAAACTGATAAAAATATTGAAAGAAGACGAAAATTATTGAATATTAAAGAGAATATTTGAAAATGGAACAACATGTTGGAAAATTAATTAAAATAATTGTGAATTGATGAAAATAACTGTAAAATTATAGAAAATAATAGAGATTTGAAGAAAATAATTGTGAATTAAAGAAAGTAATTGTGTATTGAAATATTGAAAAAATGACTTTTAGGTGAATGAAACCGACTTTTTTATGCTGAATGGAGCAAAGTAGATAGGAATTTATTCTGAACAATTTTTAAAGCCAAGGAATTTTCTAAAAAAAATTTTATTATATTTGTTTAGTAAAAATTCTCCAGTTCTGGATTGAAGACAGGGGATGATGTCCTTTAAAATTGGTTAAAACCAATTTGGGGGATTATTTCTCAAGTGTCACAGGTCCGAAAAACAAGTTTACTCTATCTAGCTGAAACTTGGACGAAATTTTGTCCTATTGAATAGTAATAAATTCAAAACTAATCTTGACTATAGAAGAAATATTTAGCGTGGGGGAGGGGATGAAATTTTTTACTTTTTTTAAGAAAACTGTTTCCTTTAATAATTTTTTGTTCTTTGAATTTAAATTGAAAAAATTCTTGTAATACCAGTTTCGATAGATTTTTTCACGCTCTTTCGATAAGTCATATTGTTTTTTACAAGAAAAAATTTTTTGATCCCTAAAAATGGAAAATAAAAATAAAAATGACTTTTTCTTCAAAAAGGACATTTTTTTATTTATTTTTTATTTTTTTAAATGAAAGTCCTACTTTTTCCTATAAAAAATCTTTAGAGTTAAATATTGGATGAGAACTCCTAACCATCGAAAATAAAGGTTGAATAGAACCTAACGCCTATGACGCTTGCTGCCACTAGCAGCGGCACTGGTGCAGCGAGGCGGATCACTGCGCTGTACCAAAGTGCCTAAATTTTATTGTTTATTTACAAAATTGTAATAGACTTAAAGTTACAATTGCTCTTATGTACATTAGAGAAACCGACTACAGTTTACTTAAAGTTAATTTTTTCACTACTCTTAATAAATAAATTATTTAATAAATATTTTAAATTTTCATGTGATTTTTATTGAGTTTTAATTATTTATTAGATTTACAAATAATTTTTTAAAACTGTTAAATTTAGGTGTTTTGGAAAATACAAAATGTTTGCATTAGTAACAACATATAATTATATGTTGACAATTAAAAAGTATACAGAATAATTTTTTTTTTAAAGATAACTTTACAATTTAATGCATTTTTTCAGATTAATTAGTTTGATAATGACAGCGGACGAAGCTAAGATTAACGTCATTAAGATAATATAAACATTAGAAGTTTTTATTGAAAAGATATTATCGATTTCACTGAGTCAAATAAAACGAAAAAATCTTCACTTTTTTAACGTTTCAACAGCTATGCTGCCCTCATCAGAAACTAAAATTTATTAATAACATGTTTAACAAAAAATTAATTTACAAATTATGCATATAATAAAATGAAATGGTGTCAACAATAATTACCGTAAAAAATTAACAATAAATAAATTAAATATAAAGACGATGACAAATTTTTGACAACAAGTGTCTCGTCCGTTTACTAAAATTAAACTGAGGTAATTAGAATATTATTGAACTAATCAATGCGATCGGATTATTATAAGTCATTGTGTACAAAATATAAGGGTACATTCTTGATTGTCGAAAGTTAAAATAAAATTAAATTTAAATTCTACTTTGAAAAAATATTACAAACTTAAAAATTTGTTTATAAATTATATGAAGTAGATTATTTAAAAAAACAACACATTTTTTACATAAAAAAATATATTACCTAGTCAATCAAAACCTTGAGAAGGAAATCAACAAATTAAAGAAAGTAATAAAAAGTAATTAGAAGTTTTTATTATTTGTTTCCTAAATCATACAAATTTTCCAAAAAAATTGTTTTTAATTTGCCTTAAACGAAAAATATTTTTTTTTGCTTTAAAAGTCGTTTTCATTTGTTTTAAATATAGCGTGTATTTAAATTTAAATTAGGAATAATTATTTAAATATATACTTTATTTTACTCTCCCCGCACATATCGCAGGGTTCGAGGATTCAATTACATATATCTTAATCTACTTAGCTCCCTTTACATTTTTCTATTACAATAACTTTCTTATAATACCTATTTACAATTATTCTAAACTGCTTAAATCTAAACGCCATCTTAACCTACTTTAACCATTTATTTGCCAAGTGCCTGGGCTTCCATTTCCCGTACCTTTTGCCAAATCTGACTTTATACCCTTTTATCGCCCACCCTCTTACATTTTAAAATTCTCTTTTTTCCTTTCATTCTTTACACAATCACTCATTCTCCTCTCTTTTTCACTTCTCCATTTATTCCTCTTTCGTTAATTACCCCCACCTTTCCTCAATACATTAACATACCCATACACTCCATACACCTATACCCACTCATATTTTTATAACCTCTCCTGTCTCTTCTCGCACTTTCCATCTTATTCCGTCCACCCAGACACTATCTCTCCCCATCCTTACTTCGCTTCCATTTCTTCTCTCTGCCCACGCTTTCTCTTCCAAAAACCACCTTATCCTTCTCTCTCTCCATGTTCTATCTTCATCTATTCTCTTCCCACTACCTCTCAACCTTCCCCTTAATTTCATTACCTCATACTTGTCCTCCTCATCTTCCAACTCTACTATCCATAATTTTGCCATCTCCTGATCTATTCCTCTAATTCCCTTAACTTTTTTTATCGTTACCTTTGCCCCAATTCCTGCTAGCAATTTCTTTACTTCCTCTTTGCTTTCCCTATACCCTACATTCAAACCTCTAATGATGATGTTCCTCTTTCATTTTCCTTTCCAAATTATCGTCTCTAACTTCTCCATTCTTCTCTCTACTTATTCCTTTCTTTTCCCCAATATCTAAAGCCTCTAATCCACCATTCTCATTTTTCCCACTTTCCTCACTCCAATCCGATATTTCTTTCTCTAACCTATTCATTTTATTCCACATATTTTCTTTTTCCTTTTTTCAATTTTCCTCCCACTTTTTTAACTTCCTTTTTATTCCGCCTATCTTCTCTTTTATTACCTCAGTCTGCCTATCTCTTTTTTCTTCTATGTCCCTAACAATCTCTATTTTGTCCCACACTTCTGCCCATTCTCTATCGAAACTTTTAACCAACGTCTTTACTAACTCGAGTAAATCGATGCAGTCCTCACACTTCATAATTTTCCCGCCCTTTCCCTTTCCTTTCTCGCCTATAAAATTTTGTAATTCCGACCTTTTCCCGCCTGTACTACTTGAGTCAACTTTCGTCATTCTAGATCCCTATCTTACCTACACTTCATTCGCTCTTCTCGTCGCTCACTCTATCTCTCACACTCACTCCCCACTTTTTCCACCTAACCTCACAATTCACACTTTCCTTTTACCTTCTTAACGTTTTACATTCACACTATTTTCTACATGCATTCTCTCTAAAACAATCACCTTACCTTGCTCACCACTTTTCAATCATACCACTTCCCACCCTTAATTAATAATGAACAATTCACTAAAAAACAATTTTCCCTTCACAAACGCGTGCACTACTTTACGGTACCGGAAACGGAAGCCTAATTATTTAAATATTTATTTGTTTGGGCAAAAAATATTGTCAAATTACTGAAATCTTTTTTAGTAGCAAGAAAGATAAAAAATAACTGCTAAAAAACATAAAAGTAGATTTGATGCAGCAGAGACGGTCAAAGGAACTTTACAATATCACGCATTTATACCAACTAAAGATGCATGACTGCAGTTAAAAAAGTTTTCTTTTGACACTAAATGTTGTTACTTCCCAAAAGATAAAAAGCGTACAAGTACTGGACTTGCCAAATAGATTATAACTCAGATATTACAAAATCCAAGAGTTTTAATACATGCAAGTATAAATATAATTTTTATTTTTTCGATTAAATTTATTTATTTTTCGGAATAATTTTACATCAAACATTTTTCAATTTTTTCAAAATTTTTTTTAAAAATTTTTTAGTAAACGTAATGCAGGAATTCCAGTAATGCCAATCTCAACCCTGCAAATCCAGAGAGCGTTTAAATATAACTTTCAGTCTATTACAATTTTTTTAATAAACAATAAAATTTAGGCACTTTGGTACAGCGCAGTGATCCGCCTCGCTGCACCAGTGCCGCTGCTAGTGGCAGCAAGCGTCATAGGCGTTAGGTTCTATTCAACCTTTATTTTCGATGGTTAGGAGTTCTCATCCAATATTTAACTCTAAAGATTTTTTATAGGAAAAAAGTAGGACTTTCATTTAAAAAAATAAAAAATAAATAAAAAAAATGTCCTTTTTGAAGAAAAAGTCATTTTTATTTTTATTTTCCATTTTTAGGGATCAAAAAATTTTTTCTTGTAAAAAACAATATGACTTATCGAAAGATCGTGAAAAAATCTATCGAAACTGGTATTACAAGAATTTTTTCAATTTAAATTCAAAGAACAAAAAATTATTAAAGGAAACAGTTTCTTTAAAAAAGTCAAAAATTTCATCCCCTCCATAACGCTCAATATTTCTTCTATAGTCAAGATTATTTTTGTAGTTATTACTATTCAATAGGACAACATTTTGTCCAAGTTTCAGCCCGATTGAATGAACTTGTTTTTCGGACCTGAGACACTTGAGAAATAATCCCCCATTTGAGGTGTTCATTAAGCCAATAACTTACTGGTGCTTTCTTACAAATTGCTGTAGAGAAAGCTATTGTTCAAGAAATTTCAAATAATTAAATTATATTATTGATAAGTTTAAATAAAATAATTTTATAATTTAATATTGTTATATTTTATTTTTAAATGTTAATAAAAAATTTCAATTATATAGAAACGGGCTGCTTTAAGTATCTTTCCGGGGCCTCTTTTAATTCCCAACCCGGCTCTGTTTATTAAAATTCAGAATTTGAAAAAATAAAGAATTTATCTATTTAGTTATGTTGTGGACATCCTTCTAAAGGTGTCCTATGAGTTAACTGACAAGAAAAGAATTTTTGTTTGAGTTATAGAAACTCAAAGTTTTGCACAAAATAAATCCCATGGTGAGGCTATTTTGTGCATCAAAGTTTGCTTATTTATACTACAGTGGCGTAACTAGAAAACTCGGGGTCCTGATAGGAAAAAAATTTTTGGGGCCTCTCAGAATCTAAAACGATATTGAATACTAAAAAAAAAAAAAACTTAATCTGTTTCATTTTTTGGGGCCCCCAGCACCCGGAGGCCATGATGTTTCGGTTCCCCTGCATCCCCTATTGTTACGCCACTGATACTAGCACTAAAAATGGCGCGCTTTCCGCGCTCTTTTCTTTTACATATTGCCTGGTAAAGACCCTCGGTTAAAAAGAAACTGAGTTTCACCGTTTCTCTATTTCTCTCTCACACACACACACACACGCACACACACATTTAAATTTGAAATTTTACCTAAAATTTTTCCTCAATATACTAATATTCTTCAAATTTAAATCTTATTTCTAAATACAAACAATAGACCTCCTGCTAGGACAATTATCGTCCGAACGAAACCCTTGCATAATAGCTTTAGGGTTAATAGCTTTAGGAAAAGAGGCGAAAATTTCGAACTTTAATGGAAAAGAGAGAAAATTTGCCTTTCTCTTTCTCATAATACCTGCACCAATATTTGCTTGTCACTCTCTTAAAAGAGAAGCGTTACTTTCTAACGGCCCTTCTTAACTCATCTAACGGTCCTTGGTAACTCATTTGCATATAACTTCTTTCTTAGTGAGGAAAGTTGTGTAAAAAAATTTTTTGGACGTTTTTGCTGTATGAAGTATTATTTCTAGATATTCTAGAGCACAATAAAGAAAAATAAAGCCAGAAATATTTTTTTTCTAGGAATTGTTTAACTAATTTGAAAGTAAAACACTAAACTTTCACAAAAATGTAGGTTTACAAAAAAAGTTATTTCTTTGAGAAAATTTTACTTAAAATAACTTCTGTAACAGTTCTTAAGTTATTTTAAGAGAAAAAGTTTCAAAATTAACTTGAAAAGCATGTAATTATTAATGATAGTTTTTTGAGGTTTTTATGGCACCATGCGTAAAACTGAAAATTTATGCTTATTTCTTGTCTTTTATAATAAAAATAAGACGAAAATATTTCAAAATGAAATTCTAAAGTAATTTTTACTAACTACAAAACATATTATTAAAAAAAACTTGATTTTAAAGAATGCACAAAATAACCCATCAAATCCTGGTTTTTCAGTTTTTTACACTTTGTTCTTAAAATATGCAATAGAAAGTAAGCGCATCACGTAAACGTCATCACAACTAAATTGTCAACAAGTATTATTAATATCTTTAGAAACACTTTTAAACTTCCGAAAATCTGAACTGAATTTTGAGAAATTTGAAAATTTTTAGCTTGATTTTCACAATTTTACGATTTTTTTCCTGATTTCTGATTAAGAATTAAGTAATTTCATTTAGTACTAGCACTAACAATGGCGCGCCATGTGCGCTCTTTTCATTTACATATGTCCTGGTAAAAACCCTCGGTTAAAAAGAAACTGAGTTTCACCGTTTCACCGTTTCTCTATTTCTCTCTCTTTCTCTCTCTCTCTCTCTCTCTCTCTCTCTCTCTCACACACACACACACACACACACACACACACACATTTAAATTTGAAATTTTACCTCATTATACTAATATTCTTCAAATTGAAATCTTATTTCTAAATACAAACAATAGACCTCCTGCTAGGCCAATTATCGTCCGAACGAACCCTTGCATAATGAGGGTTAATAGCTTTAGGAAAAGAGGCGAAAATTTCGAACTTTAATGACAGAGAGAAAATTTACCTTTCTCTTTCTCATTACCTGCAAAAATATTTGCTTCTCACTCTCTCCAAAGAGAAGCGTTACTTTCTAACGGCCCTTCCTAACTCATCTAACGGTCCTTGGTAACTCATTTACATATAACTTCTTTCTTAGTAAGGACTCTCTGTAGTCTAGATATTAGAAAATATTTGTACCAAGTAACAAACTTAAACAACTGAATGTAAAGATTTTATTCATTAAAAATCTCGCTTGCACATTATAGCCCCACCTCGCACAAAATAGCCCCTTTTGACGGTATACATAAATACATAGAAAATTATAATTTTATTAACTTATTTATACATGTTAATATTTCTTCTTCTTTCTTTTTTTCACCTTAATTCTTTTCACTATGATTTGGCTCAAGATAATCATTATTAATATTTTTTTTTTAATATTTGTTAAATAAATATCCAATTTTTGTTTTTTGCAGGTTAAATAAATATTACAACTTGAATGTTTAGGACTTAAATTGTCAGTTTTTGATTCACTAAAGTTCGTATCAAGAAGTTGACTATACCTATAGCTGACCTAAAGGTGCGTTTCGCTGTTACATTTAAAATCTTTTTCTATTTTGGTTATTTAAGAAGAACACATCTCTTATTATATTAAAACAAAACCTTTATCGTCAACAGAAGTTCGTCGTTCAGTCGTTCTTCCTCTTCCACTTGGTTCACTACTTTTCTTTATAAGCAACTTTTAAAATCAATTCACCTATAATCGTTTTGAACTATTAACATTCATATAACTTAGGCAGTTATACAATTAAGTGGAGTAGTGTGCCATGATGGTGACGCATGCAGAGTTGATGTTTATGGCAATTACACATGCGCAGTAATGCTCTATGGCAATTACACATGCGCTGTAATGATCTATGACAATAACACATGCGCAGTAATGCAGTGTGGGATCTAACTAAGCTTAGTAGTTGGTACTTTTTTTCTTTTTTTTTTAATTCCAACGAAAATTGAAATTTTATTTATTTACATGTGCAAAATGTCTTATGTATATTTTACTTTTCAAAATTATATGTTCTACGCAAAGAATATGACTTTTTTGTTTACATGTTTTTTGGTTTCCGTTTACGTTTAAATTGTTAGAAATCTATTCTGTTTTGAGAACCTACTGCGCATGCACAACTACACAAAAAAAAATAATTTCTGAAATATTCATAAATTTTATTCTTAAATTCGAGGCAAAAAAGAAAATTTAGTAGTAATTCAAACCTAAAGATTTTAGGTAAACAATTAACTAGTTCCAGAGAAATTCTCAAAGATTAATTGAAAAGTAAAATTTATATTTTAACTTCTTTCGGTCTCATTTTAAACATGTCAATTACCTGTACATTGGTGATTTAAATGAATTATTTTAAAATATGAAACAGAAAAATCCTACGCTAGAAGACTTGAACTTGTGATCACTCTCTCTAAAGCCGCCCACTGTATCCACTAGGCCATTGACGCAGTTGGAAGTCTTTACAAATAGGTTATATACAAAATCTTTTATTTCTTAAAAAAGCCCCCAATACTTCGTTATAATTATATTATGTGCAAAGACACTTTAAAATATAATAGAATTTTTTTACTTCTTGGAAGAATTGAAGAATACACTCATATTAATATTCAATATAATAGAAATTTTAATATTAAGCATGGTTTTACGAAGCACATTGTTTCACAATTGCAATACCAAAAGATTTATCAATATCTTTAAATGATAAGTATATGTTTTCGGAACTTTTAAAATTTTACTTTGGAAGCATGAATTTGACACTTATTTAATATTTATATTAATATAAAACTACACGGAAAAAAATGAGTTAGCCGCTGCTGCTAACCAAATTTAGCAGTCAATTATTTAGCTTTCTCAGCTAATATTTAGCTGTGGTGACTAAATAACTATCAGATAAATTTTTTAGCTGCGGTAGCTAATTCATTTTTTTCAGTGTAATTTATCCAAAATTTTGTATAAATCATCGTAATTTTATAACCCTTTCTTGTTAAAAACAATTTTAGTATATTATTTGTTTTAAACAACATTATTAACCAATTTATTTTAATATTAATAACATTAATATTACTAATTAATAAAAAATTCTTATAACAAAATTATAATCTTTATATATAATTTTCAAAAGATTGAAAAATAACAACAATAAATTAAGTGATAAGTTCATGATAGTTTTTAATATTTAAACTTAGATAAGCAATTTCTTTATCAATAAATATAATTAAGCGAGCGTTAGCGAGCGAATGAATATCGCTAGTAATTTACTAAAATACGAAATTTCGAATTTTGTCAATAACAAAAGAAATCGGTACCGTCTAGTGGGGCTATTTTGTGCGCCTTGGGGCTATTTTGTGCACGCGAGGTTTTTAATAAATAAAATCTTTATATTCAGTTTCTTAAGTTTGCTACTTAGTATAAATATTTTCTGATATCAACTACAAAGAGTACTAAATGAATTTATTCAATTCTTTATCAGAAATCAGAAAAAAAATCGTAAAATCGTGAAAATCAAGCAGAAAAATTTCTAAGTTCTCAAAATTCTGTTCAGATCTCCGGAAGTTTAACAGTGTTTCTAAAGGTATTAATAATACTTGTTGACCATTTAGTTGTGATCATGGATACGTGATGTGCTAACTTTTTATTGCATATTTTAAGAAAAAGTGTAAAAAACTGAAAAATCAGGATTTCAGTTTGACATATGGTGCCTTAAAAACCTCAAAAAAGTAACATTAATAATTATATGCTTTTCAAGTTAATTTTGAAACTTTTTCTCTTAAAATAACTGAAGATGTATAATAGAAGTTATTTTTTTTTTTTTATTTATTTATTTATTTAATACATACGGGACCAGCCCTTTCGTACAAATGTACTCCTAAAAACTAAAGATTGCAACACCGCAACTTATATTATATGATATAATAAAATGCTAGGTAAGCGCTAATTAAACTAGCTAATCTCAAACAATAATGCTCGCAATAATGAAGTGAATCTCTCCACTTTTATATCAAACAAATTAATATCGTCTGAAATAGAATTGGCTTCCATACAAAGTCGGTTAATTAACGAATGGTTCCCATAATTGGTTCTATGAAATTTAACAAAAAATAATGGGTTTCTTTTAATACTTCTAGTCTCTACAGTTCTTTCCTCAGGAACAGATAATTTAATCTCAAGTAACATAGCCGGACAATTGATTATCCCATTAACAACTTTATATAAGAACATTATATCTGCATATAAGAATCTGGATATCATCAAAGGAATTCCAAGTAATATACGTATGTCGCTATAATCATGAGTGTATCTATCAATCGGTAGATTTATCTTCCGCGCAGCAAATCTAAGGAACCTATTTTGGATTCGCTCAATTCTTATTAGATTAAAATTATAAAAAGGCACCCAGATGACAGAAGCATATTCCAAAATAGGTCTTACCAAAGTAAAATACAGAATTTTTATGGTACTTATGTTACGAAACATTGATGCATTTCTGATTAAAAAACCGAGTGATCTCAGAGCCTTAGAAACAACTTCCGTAATATGATCATTAAACGAAAGATCTTTACTAATTAACAGACCCAAATCACATACTCGGTCTACACGAGCTAGTTCATCCCGACCACTAGTGTAAAGGTAAATCATAGTGCTTTGTTTGGAAAAGGATATAACTGAAGTTTTAGAAACATTAATACACATATGATTATTTATACACCATTCGTCAAGACGATCAAGATCAGACTGGAGTTCTTGAGAAGCCTGGCAAGGATTTAACTCTGGATCAATTAATTTAAAACATTTAAGATCGTCTGCATACAATAGGAAGGATGAATATCTGAAAACACATTTAATGTCGTTCATATATAATATGAACAATAGTGGCCCAAGGTGTGAACCTTGCGGAACTCCAGAGGTCGCGATAAATGGATTTGAATATACTTCTCTGATTCTCACCATTTGAGTTCTATCAACTAGATAACTTTCAAAAAATGCCACCAGATTATCAGACACACCCATGATTTCTAATTTTTTGAGCAGTATTCTATGATCAATCTTATCAAAAGCCTTCGATAAATCAGCATAAACTGCGTCTACTTGATATCCTTTTTCTATACTTAATAACAAATTATTTATAAATAATCCCAAGTTAGTGACAGTTGATTTACCACGAACAAAACCATGTTGTTCTTCAATGATTATATTCGACACTGCGTTATATACCGAATCATATACAAGGCTTTCGAAAGTTTTAGATATAGTACTCAGAATTGTTATTGGTCTATAATTAACAACTTTACTTTTATCCCCACTTTTATGTACCGGCACAATAATACCTCTTTTCCACTCGTAGGGAAAAACTTTATTTAGCAGTGATTTATTATATAAAATAAATAAGGGTTCAACAAACTGAAAACAACATGCCTTAAGAAAAGATGGAGGAATTCCGTCCGGACCTGCTCCCTTGGTAGCATCCAGATTCTTTAATTTGTTTAAAATATCATTCCTTGTTATGTTTACAGACGAGAGATTCACTCCCCCCTCACCAACTGAACTCCCATCAAACAATGTCGACGTGGCAGCCGTATACACTGATTTAAAGTGTTTAGCAAATAAATTGGCAATAGTTAAAGAATCATTTCCAGTCTCGTCATTTAAACACATTTTATCAGGCATACTTTGACTCTTCCGATTTTCATTAATAAATTTCCAAAAATTTTTTGGACACTCTACAATAGAATTTTCAGTCTTAGAAATGTAACTATCATAACAAGCCCTTGATAACAATTTGCATTCCGCCCTCAATTTAGCAAATATCATGTAATTATCATTATTACTGAATTTCTTATACATAGTATGTGCAGTCTTTTTTCTCTGGATTAATTGTTTCAATTCACCAGTAAACCACGGTTGAAAGCTAGAGTCTCTTACAATTTTTAAAGGTACATAGTAGTCAAATGCCAAATTCAAGTAATCATAAAAAATGCCAACACATTCATTAATATCCACACCTTTAAGTACATCCTTCCATACGATTACATTCATAAAAGATATAAATCCAACTAAATCAGCATTCTTAAAATCATACTTAATGTTATCCTGTGAATAATAATCATTTTTTTCATTAGTATATAAGATGTCTACTGAAAAAGGTGGGTGGTAAACATCTATCGGCAATAAAAAATCAGTGACAAGATTAATCGAAAAAAATTCAGGATTACAAAACAATAAATCCAATATAGACCCATGTACATTCAAATTATAGTTAATTTGAGACAAACCCAAGAATTCAATCGTGTCAGACAACATAGATGAAATTGTGGACTGTGTATTCAAAGAATTCAATTCAGTAATACAGGAATCATTATTATCACGATCAAAATTTTAAGTTAAATTTTCTTAAAGAAATAACTTTTCTTGTAAATTTACACAACTGTATAAATAAGCAAACTTTGATGCACAAAATAGCCCCACCATGGGGTTTATTTTGTGCACAACTTTGAGTTTCTATATATCAGACAAAAAATTTTTTCTCGTAGGCTAACTCATAGGACACCTTTAGAAGGATATCTACTACATAACTAAATAGATAAATTCTTTATTTTTCTAGATTCTGAATTTGAATTAAGCATAGAGTGGAAAAAGAGCGGTTTTGTGCACAAAATAGCCCCACTTGACGGTACCAATTTATGAAAACAGCTTACTAAAAATAGCAGAAACATTTATACAAATAAACAGTACATTTTCTTACTATAGATCTATTTTCAAATTCGGTGGATCACAACGTTAGATTATTTTTCGTGCATTTTAATTAATTTCATTCAACCTCTTTATACCAGCTCTGGTACAGTAGCCCGTATAAATGCCGTCGAGTTGAAGTTGCAGTGCCAAAATGAATATCTACACCAAACTTGTGTTCGTACTTTCTATGGTTAATTAACTGTCAAGACAATTTATGTTATGATTGATGACCACTGGTCATAATTTTTGTAAACACGTTTGTTTACATGTCTCTCAAAATAGTATTTAAAAACATTTAAAACGTGCAGTGTGGTGAATAAAGTGAAGCGTCACTTTTGAAAATGAAAAACAAGTATTGTAAGTTTCTGGTATGTTTTGCAATTTCTTTAAATTAAGTGTCAACAATGTTTTTAAAAAGGTTAGATCGATCATTTATTATAATTAGTATAATCCTAATAAATGTTTTTATCTGTCGTTATTATTATTATTTCTATTATAATTACTATGATATTCAAAATAATAATAGTAATATTAATAATAATCATAAAGTTTTTACATTTATTTCGCAAACCCGGTTGTAAATCCGTGTACAAGATCATCTACTGAACTTGTACATGATTCTGGATAAAATCATGCACATGTGCATCGTCTTGTCTTGTGCATGAACTTGTGAATGCACAGCACGTGAATTTGGAACAACGCCAACGTACGTGCAAAGGAACATGCACATGTTCATGAACGCTTCTAAAGGCAAATAATTTCATGTGCATGAACATGCACACGAACATGCACATGAATCTGTACACGAAAATGGATAATTATTTATTAAACTTTAAACGTTCCGCATTAGTTATCTATGGGATTGAAGGCTGCGCAGTAGATTTTAATGGCTATAAAAGGTAGAGGACCACTATTAAACAAGTAACATTTGTTAATAATATTTAAAGTATAGAAAATTATGTGCATAAACATTTGCACGTTCTTGCACATGTTCTTGTATCACATTTTATTGTGGATGCATGAAAATGTACACGTTCCTTGTTCCAAATTCACGTGCTGTGCATTCACAAGTTCATGCACAAGACAAGTCACTGCACCTGTGCATGATTTTATCCAGAATCAAGTATAAGTTCAGTAGATGATCTTGTACACGGATTTACAACCGGGAACACTGCGAAATAAATCACATAATAAACAAAAACTATTTTTACGAGAAGAAATAATATAAATTATACTTCCAAATTATATTTTAAATTGGAAAAGTAGAAATAAATATATATTTATTTATACTGACTATTAATATCAAACTAATTCTTTAATTGGTTCAATAGACTTGCTTTTTAAAAAAGACTAAAAATTTATTTACACAAATCCTAAAAATTTTCATTTTTTATAAAATCTGATTTCGACATAAAACGAAGAACGAAAAAATTACAACTAAAATTTCATATTATAAAAACTAAACAAACTAACTGACCCTACCAAAGTTTGAAAATGACCTAGAATTGCTTCTTTAAAATGACTAAAAAATTGTTTCCAAAATTCATAAAAAATTTTATTCCGTATAAAATTTGATTTTGACAAGAAACGGAAAAACAAATTTTATAATTAAAATTTTTTATTTTTTAAGCTTAAACTTTACTGACCAGCCAAAAGTTTGAAAATGAACTAGACTTGATTTTTAAAAAAGACTAAAAACTTATTTACAAACCTCATGAAAGTTTTCATTTTTTATAAAATCTAATTTCGACATAAAACGAAAAAATCAATTTTTTAAATTATATTTTGTATTTTTTAAAAGGAAGCAAACATACTGCCCAGACAGAACTTTGAAAATGACTTAGACTTGCTTTTCTAAAGTGATAAAAGTGTTTCCAAAACTCAAGAAAATTTTCATTTTTTAAAAGATCTGATTACTACAAAAACCGAATAAATTAATTTTTAAATTTATATTTTTTATTTTTTAAGATTAAACAAATATATTGACTAGACAACATATTTTAATAATTTTTTAGGTTTCTTTAAAAAGCAAGTGTTAGTAATTTTTAAACATTTGTCTAGTCTGTGAATATGTTAAGTATTGAAAAATACAAAATATTGATTAAAAAATTGATTTTTTCTTTTTTTGTCAATTTCAGGTTTTAATCAAAATGAAAATTTACATGAATTTTGGAAATAATTGTTTAGACTGTATTAAAAAAAAACTCTGGGTCATTTTAAAACTTTCGTCTAGTCAGCGAATTTTGTAAGTTTTGAAGAATGTAAAATTTAAATTAAAAAATGGATTTCTTTAGTTTGTTTATATCCAAATCATCTGATTTGGATATAATATTGGAAAAAATGAAAATTTTTGGAAATAATTGTTTAATTTTATTTAAAAATCAGTTTTAGGTAGCTTTAAAACTTCTGTCTAGTAAGACAGTTTGTTTAGTTTTTGAAAATACAAAAATTTAATTTAAAAATTGATTTTTTGAATTTTCTTTGAAATCAGATTTTCTGAAACATGGTAATTTCCATAAATTCTGGAACTAATAGTTTAATTTTTTATTAAAAATAAGTCTTGGGTACCTAGTTTTTAAACTTTTGTTTACTCAATGAGTTTGTTTAATTTTAAAAAATAAAAATTTAAATTTAAAAATGTATTTTTTTCGGTTTTAGACTAAATAAGATTTTATAAAGAATGAAAATTTCCATAAATTTCGGAACTAATTTTTAAATCTCTTTTAAAAAGCATGCCTAGATCATTTTCAAAATTTTGTCTAGTCAGTTATTTTTTTAGTCTTGAAAATACAAAATTTTAATTTAAAAATTAATTTTTTCTATTTTTGTCGGATTTAAATTTTAGAAAAAATGAAAGTTTCTTTAATTTCCTATTATTTTTCTATTGTCAAGAAATAATAATCCTGACGTTGATTTAAATGAAAACGATCAGAGGACGTTTAAATATAAGGGCTTATATTTTAAGAAGTAACATCAGGAAATCACAATTTAAGGTTTATGAATAAGGGTTTATAATTTTAGGCTTTAGTTCAGAACTTCACAATTTCAGGTTCAAATAAAAACCTTTGAATTATGAGGATTAACTTAAAGACATCACAATTTGAGGTTAAAGTATAAGGGTTTATACTTTAGGAATTAAGTTAAGAACGGCACATGTTAAGGTATAAATAAAAGGCATTGAATATTGAAGATTAACTTGAGGACATAAAAATTTGAGGTTCAATTATAAGGGTTTATATTTTGAGGGTTAAGTTGAGAACGACACAATTTGAGGTATAAATAAAAGACTTTATATTTTAAGAATTACATAAAGGGCATCAGAAATTGAGTTTTAAATATAAGGGTTTAGATTTAGAGCATTCAGTTGAGAACTTCACTATTTAAGGATTAAATAAAAGAGATTATGTTCGAAGATTAAGTAGAGTCGTGCACAATTTGAGGTTTAAATAGAAGACTTTATATTTTGAGGATTAACTTGAGGGTATCACAAATTAAAGTTTAAGTATAAGGGTTTTATATTTTAAGGATTAAGTTTAAGACTTATATTTTGCGGACAAAGTAGCAGACTTTATACTTTAAAGACAACGTTTAGAAACTCATTTATTAAGGATCGAGTACAAAACTTTTTATTTTAAATACTAAGTTTAGGACTTTATATTTTAGGGACTAAGTAAAAGACTTTATAGTTTGAGGAGAAAGGAGCAGTTATTATATGTTGAGGACTAAACTTAGGACTTTACATTTCGAGGATCAATGAGACGACTTTATATTTTGAGGAGAAAGGTTAGGACTTCATTTCTTGAGGACAAAGTAGCAGACTTTATACTTTAAAGAATAAGTTTAGTATCTCATTTATTGAGGATCAAGTCAAAGACTTTATATTTTGAGGACTTAGTTAAGCACTTTATATTTTAGGGACTAAGTTAAGGACTTCATATTTTGAGGAATTAGTAAAAGACTTTCTATTTTGAGAACTATGTTCAGGACTTCATGTATTGAGGATTTTGTAGAAGACTTTATATTTTGGGGACTAAGTTAAGGACTTCATATTCTAAAGACTTATGGCCAGTTGATCCACCTCCGGATAAGAGTTACGGATAAATTTATCTGACAGATAAAATATTTTTGTCTTGATCCACCGCTGGATAGCGTTAACCGACAGATAAATCGCGACTTATCTGCCAGTTAACTATCTGCCAGATGAAGTAGCCAATAACTTATTTATCCTACAGATAAGTTCCAAAGTGAGGTTAGAGTGCCTTTTTTCTCGCCCGGCATTTTTAAAATGTTCGAAATCAGTCGGGTTTGTTTGAAATCATAATTTCTAAAGAGAAAGTTAGGTTACCAATCCCAACATAAAGTTTAAATATACAACCGTGGTACATCTCGAGGTTAGAATAAATAATAATAATGGAAGAAAATAATATTTTTGAAAATGTTGATTTTGTGGATATAGGAGATCTTGTGGATGACGATGTGATTGACGAAATTGTGGCTCGTATTGAAAATAGGAAGCCTTATAGAGTGCGTGTACGTGAAGATAATTTTAATAAATGGGATAACAGTGAATTTTTTAAACGTTTTCGGTTGTCAAAACAATGTGTTCTGTATTTATTGGGAGAAATTGAAGAGCAAATACGACATCGGACTAATTTGTAAGTATTATGTTTATCATTTAAAATTAATTAAAGAAAAAATTACTTAGAAAATTTGTATGGTAACATATTTTAAAACTTCTGCTTAATGAAAACATATAAACATATGTAAGGTGCTGGGATTCACAGTCAATAAACATTAATTAATCTGGCACATAATTTATACATTTATTTAAATAGAAGTCACTCCACATAATTACAAAAATAACTAATGTTTAAGATACAGGGCATTTTCATCAAGTCCGATTAGGCACTGACTCGTCATTATCATTTCCCGAGACCTCTCCCTACTCCTTAGTCCCTTCTCCTTATCTACCTTCTCCCTTTGCACTCACACATACACATCTTACAGCTCGGCCGTCCTGACAAATCGTCCGTCCTCGGACGAGTCTTAATAAAAAAAATTTTTTTTTTTTTTTTTACTCCTTAAATATGGCTGCCCTCTGATTTGAAGCCTCTTTTAATTGCTGTTGATAATCTTCATCTCGTTTCTTCTTTTCAGCTGCCAAACGAAATTCTTCAATTTGTTTTCGGGCTGCTTCCAACTCTGCTAAAAGGTCCTCATTTTGTATCCTCATCGCTACGAGTTCGTCTCGTTGCTGAGACTCGTCATCATCAATTTCCCCTGATGGCGTCTGACTCCTCATCCATGATCCGTCCGGATACTCTTCGTCAAGCCGCATTATGAGCACGTTTTTATTTCCAGATGTACTGAGGCCTGCTACCTTCAGTTTTTCTTTTAACTCGGAAAGCGAAAAATCCTGTGGCGTCTTCTGCAACGGTTCTCCAGTGATTGGGTCAAACATCTTGCTAGACTTGTTAAAACTCAAGTCACAGACACAATTTTAAATTAAATTTGCCTCACTTGCAAATAAACACCTTTTGTTTAACACCAACACAATTGACGAACTTGCAAATTTCTCCTCACGACACCACTTCAGCACAAACGACTCATAAGCGCACGTAAACTAAAGCCCCAGAACAGACGCTAAAACGGACGCCATTATAGCCACGCGGTCATCAAAAATTTTTCAGCAATTTTCACAGTTCACCGTTCAGATCCCACTTCTGATTTCTGTAAGGTGCTGGGATTCACAGTCAATAAACATTAATTAATCTGGCACATAATTTATACATTTATTTAAATAGAAGTCACTCCACATAATTACAAAAATAACTAATGTTTAAGATACAGGGCATTTTCATCAAGTCCGATTAGGCACTGACTCGTCATTATCATTTCCCGAGACCTCTCCCTACTCCTTAGTCCCTTCTCCTTATCTACCTTCTCCCTTTGCACTCACACATACACATCTTACACATATATTTATAAAGTGTAGTGTTGCTAAATTTAGAATACGTTCAATTAAATAATTATTTATTTTAGTCGTATCTGTCACATCAATTAAAAGTTTAATGAAATTATATTATCGACAAAAATAGATCTTCGAAAATGAATTCACTTTTAAAAGTTTTAAACTGTATTGTTAATAATATTCTTTAAAATAAATAATACAATTTTTCAATAATTTAATATAGAGATTACAAAAACATTATGATTTTAGGGCGATTCGTATGTTTCAATGACGATTTTAAATCTGAAACATTATTTATTTATTTATTTATTTATATATTTACAAGTTCCAATACAATATTAGTATTTCATGATCTAATGAATCTTGCTTTCTTACAGAAACAATGCAGTTTCTCCCATTAATCAATTACTTATGGCTCTTAGATTTTATGCAACTAGTAATATGCTTATATCAGTTGGAGATTTTGGAGGTGTACACATGAGCACAGTTTCAAAAATGATTTGGAAAGTCACAGATGCTATTGCGCGCCTTCGACCAATGTGGATTAAGTTTCCTACTACACAGGAGGAAATAACAGAAACAAAACAACAGTTTTACAGGATGGCCAAATTTCCAAGAGTAATTGGATGTTTTGACTGTACTCATGTGAAAATATTGTCACCAGGTACGCTTATTTGTATAGTAAAGTTTTAGAACACAGTAGTTGAAAAAAGGAAAAAATCATGGAAGACAAAATAATTGTATTTAATAAAGATTTTTATTTATTATAGGTGGACCAGAAGCGGAAGTATTTCGAAATAGAAAAGGTTATTTTAGTCTTAACGTTCAAGTTGTTGGAGGACCTAAATTGCAAGTGCAGAACGTCGTTGCCAGGTGGCCTGGATCTGCACACGATATTAACATTTTAGCAAATTCCAGAATTAATGCCCAATTTGAGTTAGGTGAATTTGATGATGCGCTACTATTAGGAGATAGAGCATATGGACTAACAAATTTTTTGATGACTCCGTTAGAAAGAACGAATAATGTAGAAGAACAGTTGTATAACGAATCGCTTATCCGGACAAGAAATAGCATTGAACGCTTATTTGGCGTTATTAAACGAAGATTTCCTGTGCTAGCAATCGGAATGAGAGTAGCTGTTCCGAAAGTGCAAAATGTTATTATAGCGACATGTGTGTTACACAATATGGCTCTTTATTTTAAAGAGGAAGTCCCTCCTGTTGATCCTGAAGTAATAATTTCATTTGTGGAGCAACCTGATGTTGACGGTGCACCACAAAGAGTCGTAGGTAGAGGTGTTCAACAGCAATTGCTCCAAAATCACTTTCTTCCGTGAGTTTCTTTTGTCATACTACAGCCTTGTCGTATATAATATAACTACAATTATTTTTTTCAGATTGGCTAGGAGACAGGTAGAATAAATAGAGAGAAGAAATCCAATTTGAGCTGTTTCATATTACGTATTAATTTCGGAGTTTCTTTGTGATACTCGTTTGTCGTTCTAAACCTTAATAGTATTAATAAAACATGTAAATACATAAGAAAAATAAATGATTTAAAAGCAAAAGACAGTGTTTAATGGTATAAAAATCCTTTTTATTTAATACATTAGAAATCTTTAGGTACATAAACAGAGATGATTGTTTCGTAATAGAAATAACATATATTGCAAAAAATGAAATACTAAATACTAGTCTACCACAACATAAAACGTTTCACTTTAAAAATAAAATTATTGAAAATAACAAAATTTAAACTCTTAAAATTCATTATTTTAATACGTATCTTTTAATACTTTTTGTTTAAAAATGTTTAATACTATTATATTGAAAATCAATAATAATAGAAACACTATACTTAAATATTAATTTTATCTTAAAATAAAATTTAAAAATTATTAAATTAAAATATTACTAAAAAATTATAACAAAATTAAAATTATAAAATTGCACTATAATAAATATTTAAGCTTTTACATTTTATAAAGTTCCTAATTGTTCAAATACTATCTATTAACATTCAATATAATTTTGAACACAGGCTCTCTTTTTTCTTTTTTTTTACATCTTTGGAATATTTCATTTTTTTATTCGAATTTCGAGATTTTCTTCGGCCATCTGCTTCTGAAGATTGTTAACTTTCAAGTTCACAGCCTCTAATTCTCTTTTCTTTATTTCCAATTCAACCTCAAGAATGGATTTTTTAACTCTTGATTCTTCATCTTTATTCTTCATATCCTGTTGTACGCACAGGATTTGTTGCTCTATTAATTCCATTTTCTTTTCAGTCAAGTTTCCGAGGCTACTGGATAAAAACTTTTGTTTATTTTGTTTTATTGGCTCTTCTTTGTCTCCTCGTAACAACAAATGCTTTGGCTTTTTTAAATTGATTGCTGTTTGATAGTCCCAAGAAATACTATCATTTTTATCACAGAAATTAGGATCATCACAGTCGTCTCTAAATTTCTTGGGAACCGTACTCTTGGCAGTTGGTTCATCTTTCTTTCTTGGAGAATTGGGGAAGATATTATTCCAATCTGCTTTTCAAATTGGTTATCGTTTTGAACAACGGATATAGAAACTGTATCTTCATGTTCTTCAAGATCCTGTGAAATTTTGTTATAAAAAGCAGTGTCAAACGAACAGTCATCTCCCTCGTTTACTAACGTAGGTACATTTTCTTCCTCTGCATTTGGCTTCTCTTGGCTTTCGCCAAAATAATCATCATCGTCATTCACGGAGTGTAGACCAGCTATCGTTGAAGGCATCATGGACATCAATGTATTTTCTAATGTGGTGAATGGTGGTGTTTCCTTTGGGCCACCACCAGTCTTTATACTATCTTTTCTATTTTGCGCAACCTTCACTTTTAGAGCCTTCTTTAACCCTTCATATTTGCTTTTCAGACATTTTTTGGACCTATATATTAAAGCATGAGTTGAGTTGAAGTCTTCAGTGATTTTATCCCAAGCTTTATCCTTGTCTTTTCACGTTGTTGCGTCCGTCTCCTTGCATTCAACAGTTTTTTTGTATTTGTTGACAATTTTAAAAATTCCTGAAACTTCATCCGATGTGAAGTTTAGGGTCCTTTCTCTTTTTTTTGATTCCTTGAGACATAGTAGTTTTCTAAAAACATAATTACATTTTACAATGCGCTTCCTTAACTAATCTGCTTAAAATAACGGACATTCTGTATTGTAAGCCTGTGCGAATTATTAAAAAAGTCACGCCATAGAGGATAAAATGCAACAAAATAATGGCACAGTATCATTTTACGAGTTGAAAATTAAAATTTAAAATAACCGCGAATTAATTTTTCAAACTAGATAAATCACGAAACAGAAACATTATTGAAGGTTCTCAAAGAAATTTTAATAAAAATTGCATAAATGTTTTAAAATAACTTTTAATAAAAGGCAGGGACTGTCACAAAATTAATTTGGTTTTTGGAATTTTTTTAATATTGTAGTAATAGTTAATAGATTTTTCTTAAAGATTAAAATCAATTCATTAAATTTAAGTCAAAAAATAGTTGTATGTAGTTAAAATTTCAAAATTGATTTTTAATTTTTTTTGTTATTTTGCTTAAACCGTAATTGGAAACGGAATTATTTTGTTTCGGTTCGAATTACGGTTCAAGCGAAATAATAAAAAATGGAAAACCAATTTTGAAATTTTAACACCGTACAACTATTATTGGCCTTAAATTTGATAAATTGATTTCAATCTTTGAATAAAATTTATTGTCTATTTCTAGATATTTTGAAAAAAAAACTCTAAAAGCCAAATTAATTTCGTGACGGTCCCTGATAAAAGGTGATATATAATTATTTCATTCTCATTAATCATTTAGAAAATGAGAGGGAACAAAATGTATGAATTCTCATCTGATTTCAATATTTTCTTTTCTCGATAAAAAACTGAAAATAAAAAACTTTTATCTTAAAAGGATTGATTTATTACAAATAAAAGAATAACACATCTTGTTCCACTCTTAAATTTTCTAAAAAATCGACCTTTTAAAACTCATTTTGCATTTTTGAATCGAAAAATGATAACATTGAAATCAGAAGATGTACATTACTAATGTTTTGAAATATAATATTGAGAACTTCTCAATTAAAACTTATTAAATTCCGAATTTTAAATTATTTTTACATTTATTAATTATTTCAAGAAATTTTTTATTATTTATTTTATTGTCACAAGATTAGACAAAAATAGAAAAAATAAATTATACAATAAGTATTTTGAAAGTTTGATAAACAACTATTCTAATCTCAATTTCTGCACTTAAAAAAATGTTATAAATGTTCAAAAATTATTTTCATATAAATGATTGTAAAAAACGCCATACACAATTTAAAATTAAATTGCGACAACAATTAATGCTCCCAGATATCAAAAAAATCTTCAAGAAGCTTTCTATGGTAAAGTCGGAAGTTAGTAAGTTACCGTTGAAAGGTTTCAGAAAACTTCCTGGACACACCACAATGGTCCCTTTGTCGGAAATTTTCAGTTATTTATTTTTTAACTCAAATAATAAATAATTCTATAAATAAAACATTATAATTTTTTACTTTTAAAACCAAACTTAACAAGTTTTCAAAAGTGAGGTACATTAATCATTTATATTATACCTCACTGTTGAGAAATTGGTTAAGAGATTGGCTTTAAAAAGAAAAAATGTCGTTTACTACTTATAACGTTATTTATTATTGAAATTAATAAATAACTGAAATTTTCCAATGGGGGTACATTGCAGTATGTCCAGGAGGTTTCTTGGAAGCTTCGATTAGTAATTTCTGATCTTACAATGGAAAACTTCCAAAAAAACTTCTCGGAAATTCTGGTGCTGTTCATAATTTAATAAAATTGTATATTTTTTTAAACTATGTACAGTAAAATAAAGAAAAATAAATTTCATAGACGGTTTAATTGAAGGTCATTGGAATTATTTTAATGCCATTTTTATGCTTATATCTATAATTATTGTATTTATATAATTGCAAAATACAATTTGTAAAAATTAAATTATTTATTGGAAATTTATCATTCTATCCAAGAACGGATACCAGGTGCCCCTTGCATTTTTGTGAATTCAGTATCTGTTTCTGTTTGATATATTTTCGTCATCATGATGTTGTTTTGCTGTTTTCTCTCTTTTTTGCTTTGCGTGCAATTTTTTATAATTCGCATTGGCTGCTTGTTTCTCTGTGAAGTTTAAAATAACATTAACAATTTATCATATTCTAGAAACTATTTTAATATCTTCAATGAAATTGTGAAGTAATTATTGAATATATAAATAAAAATATATTATAGGGACAATCCATTACAATAAATCAATAAATATATATAAATTAAAGTATTTAAGGTAAATTAAGGTTAACGATGTACATTCATTAATTGCGGTACAATGTAGGAAAACATTTCCAGGTTAACAAAGAAATTTTTTTACAATAATTAACCAAAATTATTCATTTAATAATAAAAATGCTTTAAGAATAAGCCGAAAGATATAGGATAATGGATTGACCTTACGACAATACAATATTTAAATAAACATACCGTACTTTATTAATTGTTGGCTTCAAATAAACTTTCTGCCCATAGAATCCGAGGTAATGAGTCTTCTTTTCCTTTATAGTAGAAAAATTTGGCTTTTTTTTATTTTCCTAGAAAAACGAAAAATTTTGTTATTTACAGCTTTATAATTTGGAATTATATTAATTACTAATTAATAAACATTAATTTTTATAAAACTATATTAACTAAAATGTTACAAAACAAAAATTTTACATATTTAAAATAAGTTCCAGATATTTTTTCATGTATAAAATTAATCAAATTCTTATTTAATTAACGTTGTAAAACATTATGAAATTTATTAACTCTAATATATTTACTTTCACAATAAGTAAAATTAAATAAAATGAGATTTCAATGCAGTATTCAAGTCAAAGCAAAGCAACCTAACCTCTAACTCTCACATGTCAATGATACGAAAGAACATAAATAGTATATTAAGTAACAAGGACATAAAGTCAGCCATTTGTTTACGTTGATGTTTGCAGTACGAGTAGAGTCGAAGAAAAGTAGAAAAGTAGAGTAGAGTCGAAGAAAAGTAGAAAAGTAGATCCACGAAAAATATATTTTCGTGGATCAATCCAAAACTACTATCGGACAGAATAAGCTTCGGATAAATTTTATCTGACAGATAACTATCAGAAACTTTATCTGGAGGTGGATCAACTGGCCATTAGTAGAAAACTTTATATTTGAAGCATAAACTTAAGGACATCATAATTTCAGGTTCAAGTATAAGGGTTTATAATTCGAGGACTAAGTTAAGGACTTTATATTTTAAGGACGTAGTAGAAGACTTTATATTTTGAGGATTAACTTTCGGACTTTATATTTTGAGGACTAAGTTAAGGACTTTACCCGGTTGTAAATCCGTGTACAAGATCATCTACTGAACTTGTACATGATTCCGGATCAAATCATGCACAGGTGCATTGACTTGTCTTGTGCATGAACTTGTGAATAGACAGCACGTGAATTTGGAACAACGAACGTGTACATTTCCATGCACGCACAATAAAATCTGATACAAGAACATGTGCATGAACGTGCAAATGTTCATGCACATAATTTTCTATACTTTAAATATTATAAACAAATGTTACTTGTTTTATAGTGGTCCTCTACCCTTTATAGCCATTAAAATCTACTGCGCAGCCTTCACTCCCATAGATAACTAATGCGCAACGTTTAAAGTTTAATAAATAATTATCCATTTTCGTGTACAGATTCATGCGCATGTTCGTGTGCATGTTCATGCACATGAAATTATTTGCCTTTAGAAGAGTTCATGAACATGTGCATGTTCCTTTGCACGTTCGTTGTTCCAAATTCGTGTGTTGACAATTCGCAAGTTCATGCACAAAACAAGTCAATGCACCTGTGCATGATTTTATCCAGAATCATGTACAAGTTCAGTAGATGATCTTGTACACGGATTTACAACCGGGTATATTTCAAGGATTAAGTTAGTAGACTTCATATTTTGAGCAAAAAGTAACTTTATAATTTGAGAACTAAGTTTAAATATTATATTTTGACAATATTTTGAGGACTAAGTTAAGGACTTCATATTTTGAGGACTTGGTAGAAGACTTTATATTTTGAGGATTAAGTCTAAGCCTTCATATTTAGAGGCCTATGTAAAAGACTTTATATTTTGAAGACCAAGTTTAGGACATTATATTTTGAAGACTTAGTAAAGGACTTTATATTTTGAGGATTAAGTTAAGGACTTTATGTTTTGAAGACTTAGTAGAAGACTTTATATTTTAAGGATTAAGTTTAGGACTTCATATTTTCATGATTATGTAAAAGACTTTATATTTTAAAGACTAAGTTTAAAACTTTTTGAGGACTTAGTAGAAGACTATATATTTTGAGAACTATAAAGCAGACTTTATACTTTGGGGACTAAGTTTAGGACATTATATTTTGAGAACTTAGTAGAAGACTTTATATTTTGGGAATTAAGTTAAGGACTTCATATTTTGAACACTTAGTAGAAGACACTTCATATGTTGAGGTTTAGGTTTAGGACTTTACATTTTGAAGCTTATGTAGAAGACTTTATATTTTGATGCCTTAGTTAAGGACTTCATTTTCTGAGGATTATGTAGAAGACTTTATATTTTTAGAATTAATTTCAGGATTTCACAATTTGAAGATTAGGTGTAGGAGTTTATTTCTTAGGATTAAGTAGGGGCGGGCACAACTTAAGGTTTAAAAAATCTAACAATATGTCGACGTATCCCATAAAGATAGAATACCGTCCCATCTTTAGGACAAAAATAATATGTCCGAGGCACTCAGTTTTCCTCCTTTAAAGGAGAATAGTCAAAAAGAATATTTTGAGTACAATGTTTTTGTTAATATTGTAAAATTTTTTAGGTGTGTTTACCTTTCAATAATCTTGGTACGTTACACACAATTTTTGTAAATTTCTTATTACTATTTTTGTTTTTTGTTTCTAAGCCACCTCATTTCTTCTTTTTGTACTTATTACACTTTATAATCTGAGTGATGAAGATGGGTTGGAACAGACCAGAAACGTCGACATATTGTTAGAAAATAATTAAATTTAAACTAAACAATTTTTGACCGAAAAACCATTCTTACTTTATATTATAAATGAAATATTTTCTAGTACTTCAATATTGACTAATATTAGTATTTGCTAATATACTATTAATATTTATAATACGAGTTAGTAAGCAATGTAGTCTAGAAATTTAAAAAGTTAGAAAGATTGAAACATTGAACTTAATTTTCAGTTTAAGTCAAATATAAAGTATGAAGCAAAGTAGAAAAATAAAGGACACCGCACATTTAGGCCAACCTGTAGATTTAGGTATTTAGAACTCTGGCCTCTGAAGTTTTGCCAACGGATAGCCCAACATTGTGTTAAAGTTGGGCTAACCTGTGGATTCCGGTATTTGGAACTCGAGCTGCCTAAGTTTTGTCAATGGTTGGCCCAACCTTCTGCCAGAGTTAGGCCCACCTGTGGATTTAGAAATTTGGAACTCTGGTCTCTGAAGGTTTGCCAACGGATAGCACAACCCAGTGGCGGTTTTACGGGGGGGCGAATGGGGCGACCGCCCCCCCCCCCCCGAGAATCTTATATTTGTATAAGAGAGAGAGAGATAGCACTATGCTGCTATCTCTTTCTATCCCATATATCGCCCCTCCCAAACACTTTGCCTAAAGCCACTCCTGGCACAACCTTATGCCAGAGTTAAACCAACCTGTGGATTCAGGTATTAAAATCTCTGGCCTCCGAAGTTGTGCTAACCTGTAGAATTAGGTATTCGGAACTCTGGCCTCCGAAGTTGTGACAACGGTTAGACCAATCTTCTGCCAGATTTAGGCCAAATTGTAGATTTAGGTATTTAAAACTGTGGCCTCCGAAGTTTTGCCAAAGGATGGCCTTACCTTGTGCCAGAGTGAGGCCAACCTGTGGATTTACCGAAATCTACAGGTTGGACCAAATCTGGCAGAAGGTTGGGCCAACAGTTGACAAAAGTTTGGAAGCCCAAGGGGCTTCTAAACTCGGGTTGCCTAAGTTTTGCCAATGGTTGGCCCAACCTTCTGCCAGAGTTCGGCCAACCTGTGGATTTAGGTATTTAAATCTCTAGATTTCAAAGTTCTGTCAACGATTGGCTTAAACCTCTGCCGAGTTAGGCCAACCTGTAGATTTAGGTATTTGGAACTAAGGCTTCCGAAGTTTGGCCAATAAATTGCACAACAATGTGCCAGAGTTGGGCCAACCTGTGTATTTAGGTATTTGGAACTCGGGCTGCCTTAGTTTTGCCAATAATTGGCCTAACCTTTTGCCAGAGTTCGGCCAACCAGTGGATTTAGGAATTTGGAACTCTGGTCTGCGAAGGTTTGCCAACGGATGTCCCAACCTTATGCTATAGTTGAACCTACCTGTGGATTTATGTATTTGAATCTTTGGCCTCCGAAGGTTTGCCAACGATTGGCCTTCTGCCAGAGTTGGGCTAACCTGTAGATTTAGGTATTTGGAACTTGGGCTTCCGAAGTTTTGCCAACAGATTGCCCAACCTTGTGCCAGAGTACGGCCAACCTGTGGATTTAGGTATTTGTAACTTGGGCTTCCTAAGTTTTGCCAACGGTTGGCCCAACCTTCTGCCAGAGTTGGGCCAACCTGTGGATTTAGGTATTTGGAACTTGGGCTTCCGAAGTCTTGCCAACGGTTGGCCTAACTTTCTGACCGAGTTGGGCCAACCGGTGGATTTAGCTATTTGGAACTCGGGCTGCCTAAGTTTTGCCAATGGTTGGCCCAACATTTTGCCAGAGTTGGGCCAATTTGTGGATTTAGGTATTTGGAACTTGGGCTTCCGAAGTTTTGCCAACGGAGTGCCCAACTTTGTGCCAGAGTTGGGCCAACCTGTGGATTTAGGTATTTGGAACTTTGGCCTTCGAAGTTGTCCCAACCTGTCTATTTAGGTATTTAGACCTCTAGCCTCCGAAGTTGTGCCAACCTACTGTCAGATTTCGTCCAACTTGTGGTTTTATGTATTTTAAACTCTGGCCTCCGAAGTTTTACCAACTGATGGCCTAACCATGTAGCAGAGTTGAACTAACCTGTGGTTTGAGGTATTTGATTCTTTGGCCTTCGAAGTGATTAGGTATCTGAAGAACCTAGTAGTATTAGGATTTGCAAGAGTTAATAAGAATTTTTGAAAAATCTCGCTGACCTAGCGAAAACAATATTCGTAATAGATGAAAAAGTTTTAAAAATTGCATAATCATATTGAATACGCTATTTTAAATTTGGACAAATAACTTTAGAGTTGTATTTAGTGACATTAAAGACTTCTTAGCACCAGGATTTGTAAAGAAACAATTTTTTAATAAATTCCACCGCCATATTGGACCCGCCATTTTGAATTTCAGGAAACTTTCTTGAGATTGATGTTTATCAATCTTATAGACATCCTCATATCGTATGTTCTGCAATTAATTATTTGCAGTTATTTTTTGTCACATTTAATTTCTCTTTATACTCATTCTGTAACTAACCTTTCTACACAGTCTAACAAAAAAACGAACAATTTTTGCATGTAATTTTTTTCGATAATTTTGTCAACGTGTGACGTTTAAGTGTTAACAACCTATGTTAAATTTGGAGAATTATGGAGATATTTGTGGTAGAATTATTGATTTATTTTTAAAGCTAATAAAGAAGAAATTAACATTAATAATTTTAATTAACAGTGAACTTCAAGGTTAACAGTACGCATTTAATCGGCTACAGTACACAAAGTGATTTGCAGGTGCTATATCCCAAATAGCACGATATCTTCCAGCAAGCTTCCAGGAAGCTTTCCAGGAAGATTCCTGAGATTCAGAGAGTAGCTTTCAGGAGGCTTCCAGGAACGTTGGGATGTCCGCCTCCCAGGAAGCTTCGACCGGAATCTCCAGGAAAGCTTCCACCCAACCTCCAGGGAAGCTTAGGGGACACACCTCTCCTCAACAATTTTAAATTGGATGAAAATGGTGCTTTAAATTAAACATTGGGTCTTTTTAAGTACATAAAAAGTAGTCAATTGCAATTTTACAGAAAATCCTAGCTACTCCTCTTTTTGAGATATCGATAAAAACGTAATTTTTAATATAAAAAACTCAGAATTTACGATATATTTGCATATATTTATACATTTATCGATATTGTTTATGTTTAATATGTGTAATTTAACTAGCTTTTACCAACTAAATATGTCTGGATGAAAATTCAATTACTGCCTTTTGCAGTTGGATAGGGTAAGACGGGTCCATCGAATTAAGCTTATGGGCAAATCCACGAAACTTTTAACTTTTGTGATACTCAAATCCAACACTTAAAAGTGTGTATTATTTTGAATTAAAACATAATGTATCATTATATTTCGATGAATTATATACAAAATAACATTTATGTACATTATTAGAACAAAATTATAATTTGTCAATGAGTTTTACGAGTTTAAAAGTAAAAAAACGCATAAATTTCATTTGAAACTCTTACAAAAGTTTATGTTCTTAACGACTTTATTTTTGCGGCGTATAAAACATCACTTTAGCTACAAGAAAAATAACTAATAGACATGTTTTTTAAAAAAAAATTTACTATACCATTAGTGTGCCATTAATGTAACTAAAGATATGAAGGTTTGATTGAGTGATACCATTTTTTAAGAAACAATGATTGAGCATGTCCTTATGGAAATTTCTAGTGAGGCGTAGAATGAAAATAAAAGTTCAATGAATTTCTAAATAGATAATAAAAAAACGAAACTTTTAAGACCTTTTTCGTTAATGTGTCATTAATTGTATTTCTGTAGGAACTATTTGAAGATGTTAATAAAAATCGTAATTTCATTTAAATTTATACGTTTTTCAAGGGCACAACTGCAATTGTACTTCAAATAGGTCAAAATATGGTGTAATCGAAACATTTTCTTACAGATATTAAAAAACCAAGTATGCCGCTTAAGGATTTTGAATATAATCAATTTTATTAAGTTAAGAATGTGCTCAAAATTTCAAAAGATAAATTCTTAAAAGCCTAAATCAGCAATTAAAGGTTCAATATTTTCGAAACTTGGTATACTTATGTAACTTTATCTGCTGCTTACGAAAATAACAATGAAAATTATCAAAGTATTCATTTTCATGGTAAAAATCATAAAAACCCATAAAAATCGTAGATTTTCGCATTTATCTCGGTAGATATAAAAAATATTAAAAAATGCTTTAGATAAAATTTGTAGATCTCAATGAAATACGTTTTTTATGTTTTTTGCACTTTTAAACAAAAGTAAATATTTTTCGCGAAAAACGCGAAAAAGTGCAAAGCTTGAGATAAACAACCAATTTTACATTACCGCAACGATAAGAACAACCTATTACTAATGTTACTATAGTAATTTCATATATTGATTATGAAAACCCTTCAAAATTTTGGAAGATTAGTATAATCTTATGGTAAGAAACATAAAAAGCTCATAAAAATCGTGATTTAAGAGAGACCGGGGTTACTGGGCGCGCTTTTTACTCTTTGTTTTGTATCAGTTTGTCATTTTTGCATTTCTGAAAACCTAATTGCACAGAAAACTTGCTGTAATATCTCAGCTTTAATTTAAAACAAGATAACTTCGGATAAATTTTGTACACTTTTTTTTAGAATAGTTTATTTGGAGTTGTGCAAAGTACGCCAAGCAACTCCGGGCCGGGGTGACTTAGCGCGGCTGTATAATGATATGATTTATAGTTTAAACAATATGTATGTTATATTATAATATTATATAATATATCTTATAGAGAAATTTTATAATAAAAGCATTTAAAATGAAACATATTTAATTAAAAAGAGAAAGTTATCTTATACAACAATCAAGTAAACAATCATGTAATCATATAAACTTTAAATATTAAGAGACGTAAAATTTTAAAGTTCTAAAAATTATTTTTTGTTTTGAAGAATCATTCTTGTTAATAAATAACATAAAAATGTTGATAAATGAGCCCCTCGCTCAAAGAACCACCTAAGTCGACTTAGGTGGTTTCTTCAAATTCGGTTATCTACGCAGTTTACAACATATATAGAACAAATCTGTTAAGTTTCCGAAGTTTTCAACCATTATTCATGATTTGATGAAGAGTTTAAGTGCGCAAAAACGACCAAATGCGCGCCCGCAAGTACCACGTCAGTAGATATACTGTGGGGGTCCTGGATATACTAGTGTTAGTGTGTCTATGTGAGAGCCAATCAGAAGCGACCTTTAGAGGATTACAACGGAATGGACCAATCAGGAGCCAGCTTTAGCAAGAATACAACGGAAAGTGATGACGTAAGCATGTATTAGTGTATCCGTGTGAGGTAAGCATACATCAGCGTGTATGTGTGAGGTAAGTACATGTGACTGGATCTGTGTACTCACTCAATTGAGCAAACAGTTTCAAGGTCAACCTTGTGACATCATTGAGATGAGGGGTGGGGGATAAAAAAAGACATGATAGATATTGCAGCATATTGCGTCATCCTAGTGATGGGGTTATGTATTAGTTGATGCTATTTCTTAGTGGTGGGGGATAGATCTTGCAACATATTGTGTAATGCAAATGGTGGGAGGGGGAAATGTATTGGGGGGGGTATATGACATGATAAGAAAGGAATCCAGGGTGGGGAAAGGGTATATTTGACCTTTGAATTTAGCTTGGTGGTGAGGATTTCTTGGAAATGGGGTGCTATGATCTCAAATGAAGAACATATGATTTCTTGGAAACGGGGAGCTTTGATCTTAAAAGAATTGCACTGTATTATGCAATTTCGATTTAGAGGGGACATATTTCAATATATAAAATTTGACCTTTGACCTTGAAAGAAAAATCAGCTATTTATTTCACGTGGGAGTACGATTTCTTGGAAATAGGAGGAGTGGTGGGGGAAATTTCGAAGCAGTGGAGGTGGTATTTGATGTGTAATTACATGAAATGCATTTTGAAACGTGTTTCTGTGGTGATAGTCACACCTAAAAATCGTTTAGGAATCAAATTTTTATACACATTTTATTTTGAGGTTATAAAGAAAGCTTTGCGAATTCTGCAGACTATTTTTAAATTTACGAGTAAAGACAATTTCACATTTTTGAATCTGTAAGAAACGTATTACACATGCGCTAGAAGATCTTCAGATTTCAAAAAATTAGGTAAATATATACTATTTTTTTCCTGTTTGATAATATTATGAATGACCTTCCATAAAAGTGAATCTAACTACAAAATTTTGTTAGAATTTGAGTATCTCACCGTTTTCGAGATATTTTTGGAAAAAGACTTTTGTAGGGGTGGGGGTAGTATTAGAGTTGACATTTTCAAATTTTTCAACACATCTTAGAACATGAGTTTATAAGTAGTGTAATATATTTTCAAGAAATTTAACGTGTTCTAATGTATTTTACAATTTTTGAAAATTTTGAAAATTTTTGAATTCTTTGATTTTGAAAAATCGTATTGAATAGTTTTCATAGAAGTAAACTGCCCTTAGTAACCGCGTAAATTTCGTTAGATTTTGCGTATCTCTCACCGTTCTCGAGATATTTTCAAAAAATACTTTTGAAGGGGTGGGGGTAGTATTAGAGTTGACAATTTCAATTTTTTTAACACATCTTAGAACATGAGTTTATATGTAGTTTAATATACTTTCAAGAAATTAAGAAATTTATATGACATTTGACGTGTTTTAATCGTTTTTACAATTTTTGAAAATTTTGAAAATTTTTGAATTTTTTGATTTTGAAAAATCATATTGAATAGTTTTCATAAAAGTAGACTGCCCTTAGGAACCATGTAAATTTCATCAGATTTTGCGTATCTCTCACCGTTTTCGAGATATTGTGGAAAAAGATCAGCTTTCAAAAACAATACAGTGGAAAGTGATGACGTAAGCATGTAATAAACAATTTCAAGATCAACCTTTGACAAGTTTGAACGTGTAAACTCTCTCTCTCTCTCTCTCATAATTTTTTTTCTTTAAAATGTAAAGAGTCTAATTGGGAACGACAGTTCCTGTCAAACCTCTGAGGTGATCGTACACTTAAAAAAATAAATCGTTTAGCAAGCAAATTTTTAACCAAGTATTATTTTAAAATTTGTATTATTCAATTTCTGAAATAAAAAAAAATTAAATAAAAATTAACAAATAACAAATAATTTTGAACCAGTGTAAAAGGCATTAGACCATAGTCAGAGGACTTTCAGTTTTCAAAAATAAGGTACATATACACTATTTTTGAATTTCTATTAAAGATCCTCGATAAAAGTAAGTGTCCCCTTAGGAACCTTGTGAATTTCATTAGATTTTGAGTATCTTTAACCGTTTTTAAGGTGTTTTAGAAAAAACTTTCGGAAGGGTGGGAGTAAGTTTTAAAGTTGACAATTTTAGTTTTTTAACACATTTTAGAACATGAGTTTACATGTAGTGTAATATCGTTTAGAGAGATTAAGAAATTTACATGACACTTGACGGGTTTATTGTTTTTTACAATTTTTGAAAATTTTGAAAATTTTTGAATTTTTTGATTTTGAAAAATATTATTGAATAGTTTTCACAAAAGTAGACTGCCCTTAGGAACCCCGTAAATTTCATCAGATTTTACGTATCTCTCACCGTTTTCGAGATATTTTAAAAAATTGTCTTTAAGTTAACAACACTGTATAATTTTCAGATTTAGACAATGGACGCAAAACGTATTAAAACGTTTGTCTCTTCGTTGGAAAAAGCCTATAGGTTAATAAAAGAGATGCCAAGCAATGAAAAATGCAGAAAGGGTTTAAAATTGGGAAATAGCAGTATTCATTTGGTGAAGAATTATTTGAAAAACAATCAACAAAGTTTAACGCTAAATGAAAAAAGAAGTGTTGCTGTGTCTTTGGCATTACTTAAAGCATTCCAGGCGAGAATCAAATAACATTTTGAAAAAAGTGGTGGACGTTTAACGACTCTGCCGGAGGAAGTGGGGGGGGGGGGGTTAGGTGGCAGAATGTAGAGACTGCTTTTGAAACTCGTATAAGTACTGGTTCGGTAGTCAATCTCTCTCATAAAGATTTGAAACATTTTATGAATGATGGAAGGGTAGTAACTGTAGAAAAAATTGAAAATACTTTAAAACAGCATCCAAATTTAAAAGTTAATGTTAATTTTTTTGGTAAATTTCAAACTTTAAAAGAGGGTGAAATAATTGAAGAAGTGAAACATGTAAATACTGAAAAAACAATTATTTCTCTTTCTACAGACTTAAATGAATGGTTTAATGATGAGGTAAGGGATAATGTATTAGTAGGGTTGGAAGAATTTCAAGAAAAAGACTCTGGTTGGAGTGTAAATGAAATTATTAATTTAGTTGTTAATATAAATAGATATGATGCTTTTCAAGTTGGTTTGTCTACCTTTATTAAATTACCAAAACATATTCAAGATAAAAAAGCTGTAATTAACATTAAAAATAATGATCCAAATTGCTTTTTGTGGTCAGTCACAGCAGCATTATATCCAGTAAATGACAATGTAACAATAACAGATTCTTATAAACATTATAGTAAAGTATTAAAATATAATGATATTGAGTTTCCAATAAGCTTTCAAGATATTGCAAAATTTGAAAAACTTAATAAGTTAAAAATAAACGTTTACACTTTAGATAATTCAGAAAAAAAGAAGAATCCTGATATTACTCCAATTTATTTAAGTAAAAATCCGTCTGAGAAACCAACGATTCACTTATTAATGATTGAAAATACTGACTGTGATGATGACATTACAGTTAGAAAACCAATTTATCATTTTGCACTTATTAAAAGTTTATCACGATTACTGAGTTCGCAAGTTTCTAGGAATAAAAATCGAATTCTAATATGTGACAGGTGTTTATGTTATCTTACTACAGAAAATTCTTACCACAGACATAGGTCAGCGTGTGAAATGATTAACAAATGTAGAATGATTTTACCCGATGATGAAAAAAATATTTTACAATTTAAAAATTATCGTTTTAAAGATAAGGTACCTTTTGTTGTAGACGCGGATATTGAGTGTCTACTGGAACGTGTTAGTGAGACAGATGGTAATACATGTAATTATCAAAAGCATATCCCAACAAGTGTAGCTTATAATGTACAATGTAGTTTTGATAAGTCAAAATGTAAAACAAATCTTTATCGCGGAGCAGATTACATTTCATGGTTTATGAATGAATTGAAATGTTTAGCAGAAACTGTTAATCAAGAATATTTTACAAATATTGTACCTATGGAAACTCTGACTGATAACCAAAAACGGGAATTCATAGAAGCAAAAGTTTGTCACATTTGTGAGAAACCATTTGTAAAAGACGATATTAAACACCACGATCATTGTCATTTCACAGGTAAATATCGTGGAGCTGCTCATCAAAGTTGCAATGTAAATTTCAAATTTTCACACATCATTCCTGTAGTTTTTCACAATCTTTCTGGTTATGATTCTCATTTTTTCATAAGAGCTCTAGCCACAAGCTTTGAGGGAAACGTCAGTTTATTGCTTGTGAATAAAGAAAAATATATTTCCTTCACAAAAGAAGTTGACAGTACTAAAGTAAAATTCCGTTTTATCGACTCTTTTCGGTTTATGCCAAGTAGTCTAGAGAAATTAGCTTCCTATTTGACAGATGATAAGAAAGCAATCACCAAAAATCATTGTCAAAATAACGAAGAATTTCAATTGTTAACGAGAAAAGGTGTTTTTCCGTATGAATATATTGACTCCTGGGGAAAATTAGACGAAGAATGTCTTCCACTAAAGGAGTCATTTTACTCAAAATTAAATAACGAAACAATTTCCGATAAAGACTATAATCATGCACAGAACGTCTGGGAGAAATTTAATTTGAAAAATTTAGGGCAGTACTCTGACCTTTACCTCAAAACAGATGTCCTTTTACTCGCAGACATCTTTGAAAATTTTCGTAAAACATGCATGTCTACTTATAGCTTGGATCCTTTGCACTACTACACAGCACCGGGACTTTCTTTTGATGCCATGTTAAAATTTTCCAACATTAAACTTGAACTATTAACAGACCCTGAAATACTATTATTTGTTGAATCTGCTATTAGAGGTGTTGTGTCTCAGTGTTCCAATAGATACTCTAAAGCAAATAATAAATATATGAAAAGTGATTTTAATTCTAGTTCACCAGAACGCTACATAATGTATTTCGATATTAACAACCAATATGGTGCGGCTATGTCAGAATCTTTACCTTATAAGAACTTTAAATGGGTAGATGATATTTCAAAAATTGATTATCTGAAAGTAACTGATGATTCACCAATTGGTTATATTCTGGAAGTTGATTTGGAGTATCCAGTAGATCTACATGAATCACACAAAGATTTACCTTTATGCCCAGAGCACTTTGTACCTCCCCTCTCAAAATGCAAACTACCTACATTAATGACAACTCTTTTCGATAAAAAACAATACATTCTTCACTACAGAAATTTACAGTTATACCTAAAGTTAGGTATGAAATTGACAAAAATTCATAGAGTCCTCCAGTTTAGTCAGAAACCGTGGTTGAAAAGCTATATCTATCTAAACACAGAGTTAAGAAAAAAGTCGAGTAATGAATTTGAGAAAAATTTTTATAAATTGATGAATAACTCTGTGTTTGGAAAAACCATGGAAAACGTCCGCAAATACAAAGATGTTCGGTTAATTACCAAATGGGAGGGAAGATATGGTGCAAAGAATCTTATTGGGAAGCCTAATTTTCATAGTTGTACCGTATTTGATGAAGACATGGTTATTATTGAACTAAATAAACAAAAAGTAGTTTTTAATAAACCAATTTACGCGGGTTTATCAATACTTGACATTTCAAAAATTATTACTTACAACTTTCATTACAATTACATTAAACAGAATTTTGGAAATAGAGCAAAATTATTATATACCGACACTGATAGTTTGATCTATGATCTTGAAGTTCCCGACTTTTACCAATACATGAAACGGGATATAGAAAAATTTGATACTTCAGACTATTCCCCAAATAATGCTTATAACATTCCTCTTTGTAATAAAAAAGTATTTAGACTCATGAAGGATGAGTGCAATGGTGAAATTATAACAGAATTTATTGGTTTGAGATCCAAATTATATACTTTTAAAGTTTTAGGTGAAACTTCGGAAAACAAAAAAGCTAAAGGAGTCAAAAGGGGAACTCTAAAAACAATAACTTTCGAGGACTATAAGCAGTCTCTAAATTTACACAGAAACCTGATTAGACCTCAATTCCTCTTCCAAAGTAAGAAACACCAAGTCCACACCATAAAACAAAAGAAAACTGTTCTTTCCTGGGAAGATGATAAACGTGTGTTGTTGAAAAATTCTACAGACACACTTCCATGGGGATACAGAAAAAAATAGTTTAAAAAAAACTTTTGTGTTATACTTTGTAAAAATAATGAAAAAAAATGTATTTTACTTTGTAAAAAAGAATAAAATGTAATAAATAATAATGTAATCAAATGTATCGTTTTTCTTACATCACCCTGACTGTTTTTGCCTAAAATTTAAGATATATCTAATAAATTTTTAATAAAATTTAGATGATTTAGTAATTTTAACAAGACTTAATGACTATTTATTGTAAAAAGCAAATTGTATTAAGATTCAGTAATATTACACAAAAAGAACAAAAGATTTTATATTGAAAAAAGGAAATTTTGATTAAGGTTTCAGAATTTTAAACAAAATTCAAACATTTCATATTAAAAAACAAAAGATAATTTTATTAAGCGCATTAGGTACGGAGGACAGATGAAGAAGTGTGACGATACTTCACACTCGCTATATAAATGTGTAATAATGTGTTGAATGATATCTCCAGATGCAACACTCATACAATCACACGTTTTTCTTCTTAAAAAAGGTTTAGGTGATTTATTAAAAAAAAAAAGGTAAATAAGGGTAAAATTGATAAAAATTCTTAATTTTTGATATTTCTTTTAAAAAAAGGGTAAATAGGGGAAAAATTGGATAAAAAATCTATGAAAAGTAGGTTTTTCATAGATGATTTAGGTGATTTATTTAAAAAGAGGGGGTAAATAAGGGTAAAATTGATTAAAAAAACCTTGATTTATGATAATTCTTTTTAAAAAAACGGTAAATAAGGGGAAAATTGGAGAAAAAATCTATAAAAAGTAGGTTTTTCATAGATGGTTTAGGTGATTTATTAAAAAAAAAGGGGTAAATAAGGGTAAAATTGATTAAAAAAAACCTTGATTTCTGATAATTCTTTTTAAAAAAAGGGCAAATTAGGGGAAAATTGGATAAAAAATCTATGAAAAGTAGGTTTTTCATAGATGGTTTAGATGATTTATTAAAAAAAAAGGGTAAAAAAGGGTAAAATTGTTAAAAAAAAACTTGATTTTTGATAATTCTTTTTAAAAAAAGGGCAAATAGGGGAAAAATTAAAGAAAAAATCTATAAAAAGTAGGTTTTTCAGAGAGTTTCAAGTATATTACATCACTGAGAAGTGTTTATATTTCACGTAATTTTAATTAAAAATGATATGACATCATGTGAGCATCATCATTGATGTATAGAACTAGAGTACATTAATTTTTCTGTGTAAATGATGATGCTCACATGATGTCATATCATTTTTCATGAAAATTACGTGAAATATAAACACTTCTCAGTGATGTAATATACTTGAAACTCTATGAAAAACCTACTTTTTATAGATTTTTTCTTCAATTTTTCCCTTATTTGCCCTTTTTTTAAAAACGAATTATTAGAAATCAAGGTTTTTTTTAATCAATATTACCCTTATTTACCCCTTTTTTTTAATAAATCACCTAAACTATCTATGAAAAACCTACTTTTTATAGATTTTTTCTCCAATTTTCCCCTTATTTACCGTTTTTTTAAAAAAGAATTATCATAAATCAAGAATTTTTATCAGTTTTACCCTTATTTACCTTTTTTTTTTTAATAAATCACCTAAACCTTTTTTAAGAAGAAAAACGTGTGATTGTATGAGTGTTGCATCTGGAGATATCATCACACATGTATATAGCGAGTGTGGAGTATCGTCACACTTCTTCATCTGTCCTCCGTACCTAATGCGCTTAATAAAATTATCTTTTGTTTTTCAATATGAAATGTTTGAATTTTGTTTAAAATTCTGAAACCTTAATCAAAATTTCCTTTTTTCAATATAAAATCTTTTGTTCTTTTTGTGTAATATTACTGAATCTTAATACAATTTGCTTTTTACAATAAATAATCATTAAGTCTTGTTAAAATTACTAAATCATATAATTTTATTGAAAATTTATTTGATATATCTTAAATTTTAGGCAAAAACAGTCAGGGTGATGTAAGAAAAACGATACATTTGAGTACATTATTATTTATTACATTTTATTCTTTTTTACAAAGTAAAATACATTTTTTTTCATTATTTTTACAAAGTATAATACAAAAGTTTTTTTTTTAACTATTTTTAGGGTTCCGTACACCTTCGGTGTTCGGCGGAACCCTTATAACGAGACTCGTGCGTCCGTAGCCAATAACCATTCCCCCCCCCCCCCCCTTAACTTCTAAACTATTTGACCTAGAGGGCTGAAATTTGGTACACTTATGTATTTTCACGTTTAGATTGCACGAAAAATATAGAGAACATGATTCAAGGTGATGTTCATAGCGTTGTCATGGAAATAACAACTTTTTTTAGCAAAAACGCATTAAAATGGACCATTTCCCCCCTCCCTTAACTACTAAACTATTTGACCTAGAAGTCTGAAATTTGGTACACATATGTATTTTCACGTGTAGATTTCACGAAAATATAGAGAACATGATCTGGATTGATGGCCATAGCGTTGTCAAGGAGAAACTGCAAATTTTTGAAAAAAAAGTTTTTTTTCTCTAACTTTGCCATTATTTGAGCTAGAGGGCTAAAATTTGGTACTCTCGTGTATTTTTGCATGCAGATTATGGAAAAATTATGTTTGGAAATAAAATTGAATATTATGAGGTCACACAAAAAATATTCAAAAAATGACCAAAAAGAGGTGTTTTCTACGCAACCACATCTAGTACATTTAAAACTTAATTAATTAATTGTGATCGCGTGGCTTGTAGGATAAATAAATCACTGTTTAATTCACATTAAATTCACCATTTATTTTGTCAAATACATAAAATTCGTTTGGCACTATTCAATTACAATTTCTTGATTTTTCTTTTTATAGTTAAAGTCACTCCACAATTGTTATTAAAATTGCAATTAAATAAATTCACTTAATACTAGGTCCGGACTATTCGCGCTCGTGTCGAGTACTAACTCTCGTCATCAGACAATTATAATTTGTCCCTACTTATTAATTAATGCTAATTCGGGTATCGACGACAATGTTCGTGTCATTACCCACGTTTCCATATACATTCTCAACATTTTGCCCCCCTTGGACGGGCACGTTCAATGTTCAATATTTTCTATCGGAAGTGGCGAAACCTTCTTCACCCCTCGAGTGTAAATACCGTTTGAAGTTCTGACTTTTACAACTCGAACGACTCCATCGTCCCCAGGGTGCACTTGCACGATTCTTCCCAAACTCCACATCAAAGGAGGCAAATTATCATCTCGTAAAACGACTATCGTTCCTTCTTTAATTATTTCAACTGAACCCGTGTGCCACTTGGATCTTACATTAATTTCATTCAAGTATTCGCTTGTCCAACGTTTCCACAAATCCAATTTTAATTTTTGAATGATCTGCCAGCTAGACAATCTAAAATGGAGTCTGCGAATAATCAACCGATGGAATCGTCATCAACGAGGATCCCACCAAAAAATGACCAGGAGTCAAAACCCGCAAATCGTTTGGATCATCCGACATAGGCGTTATCGGCCTTGAATTCAAAATGGCTTCGATTTCACACATATAAGTGTAAAGCTCCTCGTAGGTGAAAAGGATTTCCCCAATAGTTTTTCGCAAATGAATTTTAAGCGACTTGACGGCTGCCTCCCATATACCCCCAAAATGCGGAGTCCGGGGTGGGGAAAAATACCAAGCAATGCCTTTTTCAGCTAATTTATTTGTTATTACTTCGTTATTTGTTTTTTCGTTAAGCATGCCGTAAAGTTCGCTCAATTCATTTTTAGCTCCGACAAAATTGAGGCCGTTGTCGGAATACATTCTTTTCGCTAAGCCTCTTCTCGCGCAAAATCTTCGCAGGCTACCCAGAAACGCATCAGTTGTAAGATCGCTTACAAGCTCTATGTGTACTGCTTTTGTGCTCATACAAACAAAAACCGCCGCGTACACTTTAACCTTTTCGCGATTTCTAAATTTCTTTGCTTTTATATAAAAAGGACCGCAATAATCCACGCCACTGTTCTCAAAAGGTCTCGAAGGTGTCACTCGTACTTGCGGCAGGTCACCCATCTTATATGACGTTTCTCGAGGTCGATCCCTGAAGCATTTTACGCAACTATTTACAATTTTTCTCACAGATAATCTACCGTCAATAGGCCAAAATCTCTCCCTAATCGCGTACAAGGTACCGTTTACTCCTGCATGTATGTACCTTTCGTGAGTACTTCGAATAATCAAATTGGTAACAGGATGATTTTTTGGGAGAAGGATAGGGTATTGTTGATCAACTGGTATCGATGCTCTCTTTATTCTTCCTCCGACTCTTAGCAGATTTTCTTTGATGATGGGATAAAGTTTTCGCACTCGTGATCCCCTCGGTACATCTTCATGCTTCATTACCCTCTGGAATTCATCGGCAAATTCTTCCTGTTGAACCAGCAAACAAATCCTATCCGATGCCGCTCTTAATTCTTCTGGAATCAATTCCAGGACACACTGTGACTTCTTCGCTGATTTAAAACGCAAACAATATGCCATCACACGAACCAATCGTTGCCAGGACGAAAAGCGAGTCCAAAGATCCATCAACGTTGATTTATGTTTCACAGTTAATACTATATTTTTTCTTATTTCAGGAAGATCAAAACACGAAATTACTTGATTAGGCCAGTGATTCTCTGTCATTTGCAACCATTTTGGACCAGTTTTCCATAAATGATTGTTTAAGAACACCTGCGGCATCTGACCCCTGGACACAGCATCAGCTGGATTCTCCTCCGAAACAACATGTCCCCACATTTCAGGGCTGGATGATTTCTGGATCTCGGCTACTCTGTTTGCTATAAACGTTGTGAATACGTGGGGTGAGGATTTGATCCAGCTAAGTGCGATCGTTGAGTCCGACCATAGTCTGACTTGATCCACTTGACAGCGTAATGATTCCTTCATGATCTTTAACAGCTTGATTAATAGGACTGCCGCGCAGAGTTCCAGTCTGGGTATTGTCAAGGTTTTGACTGGAGCAACTCGTGATCTTGCGCATAATAGAGTCGTCTGATGATCCTTTCCTTTGATTGTTTTCACGTATATGCACGCACCGAACGCTCTCTCGCTCGCATCGGCAAAACCATGAAGTTGAAGTTGATCAGATTTTTCTAATCGAACTGCTCTTGTTATGCTCCAATCGTTGATTGACTTAAGTTGACGTTGATATTCCTCATAATCATCCAGGATCTGCGTTGGTACCGGATCGTCCCACGATGTCCCAGTTTTCCAGAGCTCCTGCATTATAATTTTCGCGTAGGTAATCACTGGAGCAAGCAGGCCCAACGGATCATATAATTTGGCTATTTGAGACAGCATGATTCTTTTCGAAGTTACAGGTTCCTGTTGATCAAGAGTCACTTCGAAACATAAATTATCTTGTCTCGTGTCCCAAAGTACTCCTAGAGTCTTTGAATTTTTCTCTAGATCCAGTCTCAATTTAGAATCAGTGCTGTCGTCCAGGTTTCCAGTGACTTCCTGTTTATTAGATCTCCACTTGCACAGATGAAGTCCTCCTTTTTTGGTGAGTTGATTTAAGTCACACTGCAGGTATTGAGCTTCTTCTATCGAATCTGCTCCAGACTGAAGGTCATCCACATAAAAGTCATTTTCCAAGATGTCAGCAGCTTTTGGATGAAGAGCTCCCTCGTCCTTGGCCAATTCCTTCAAACATCGAATCGATAAAAACGGAGCGGCTGATGTTCCATACGTGACAGTTTTTAATTGAAACGTCTTAACCGGCGAATCCATGTTTGTTCTACATAATATCTTTTGGAACTTCCGATCGTCGGGATGTATCCAAAACTGTCGATACATCTTTTCGATGTCTGCGATCAGAGCTACTGGATGTTGTCGAAATCTTATCAGTATATTGATCAGTCCTTGCTGAATTGTCGGTCCCACCATGAGAGTTTCGTTGAGAGACACTCCGGTATTTGTTTTCATCGAAGCGTCAAATACAACCCTCAGTTTCGTGGTAAGACTGGCTTCCCGGATAGGTGGGATGTAGTATCCCTCGTCAGGTCCACTTCTCGTTTCTTCCATGTGTCCAAGCTCCTCGTATTCCTGCATGAACCGATCATATTTGTTCTTCAATTCTGGATTTTTCTGCAACTTCCTTTCCAGTATAAAAAATCTTCGTTTTGCTGCTTCGTATGATTTTCCCAGTTCTTCCTTTCTTTTGTTGAATGGTAGCCGCACAATATATTTGCCTTCACTGTCGCGAGTGACGTTCTCCACGAAGTGTTTCTCGCACTCAGCTTCCTCTTTAGACAAATGAACTTTCTTGACATCTTCTTCCATTTCCCAAAACTTTTCCAGTTGTCTTGAAACCGAATCCTGAATTAAATTACACGATACTCTCAGCGCAGGATTGTTGTTATGAAATTTTCCCGTGACCAGCCACCCTAGCTTTGAACTTCGTAAAGATGTGCGTGGTACCGCGAGAGAGAATTTCTTACTTCCTAACAGATCGTAGAATTCTTCCGCTCCTATTAACAAGTCCACTGCAGCTGGTCTGTGGAATTCGGGATCAGCTAATTGGATATGATTGGGTATTTAAAATAAATTTTTATTCATAGGAATAGATGGGATTTCGCTCGTAATTTTAGGAAGGATCAAGAAAGAAAGTTTCATTGAAAAATTCGAAGTTCTCGATTTAATAACAGCTTCTACCCATTCAGTACTATTCATTTTGCTACTATTAATCATTTCGATGGAAGAATGCAATTGTTTTCTTTTCAAATTTAATTTACTAGCTAGCGCTTCCGTCATAAGATTCGGTTGAGAACCGTTGTCTAACAACAATCTACATTCGTGTTTTTTACCTACACTATGTACAATATCTGCCATCGCCGTAGAAAGAAAAACCTTAAAAGAATCAGTAACGTGATTAATTTTCGTTGTATTTCTACTTTCTGTGTTGACATTACTCGAATTCGATTCAGTGCCTGACTCTAAATGCAATAAGGTATGATGACGTTTATTACAAATCATACAGTTTCTCGATTTGCGTTCACTGATCAAATGATTTTTGTTTAGACAATTAAAACATAATCTTTTTTGTTTTGCTAATTGAATCCTTTCACCAGTAGGCAATTTTTCAAATTCTGGACATTTTTGCAAATAATGATTTTCACTACAATAACGACAAGAAATATTTGATTGAGTATTTAAAAAAGTCTTTCCTACATTTTTCTTATCATTATATCCTTGCAATTTATTATTAAATTTAAAACCTTGCTTATTTTGCTCACTGATAACAGGATTCATCGTTTCCAACACCTGACATTTCTCCTGAATAAAATCAGTCAATTCCTCGAACGTTGGCATTGTATTTCCCTTAACCGACCGTTCCCACTCTCTTCTAGTCTCCTTATCTAATTTGGAACCAACAAGATGAATGAGGGGAGTGTTCCAAGATTCTACCGGCTCACCCAAAACCTTTAACGCGCGAGTGTGTCTCAAAACCGAATCAAGCATACCGCGCAAAGACGATGGTGATTCTTTATTGGGACTTGTCAAATCAAACAGAGCTGTCATATGACTCTGGATAATAATTCTCGTATTGTTATAGCGATTTTCTAATAATTTCCACGCCTCATCGTAACTTGATTCAGATATTGCGATATTTTCAATAACCCGTGCTGCACTGTCTTTCAAATAAGATTTTAAATACCGGAACTTTTGAACTTTTGGGATAGTTAAATCATTGTGAATGATCGCTTCAAACGTGTCTCGAAACCCAAGCCAATGTTCATACCCCCCAGAGAAATTGGGAAGGTCCAATTTTGGAAGTGGGAAATGCGTGCGCACGGTGTTCGTTTCGCTCGCCTCATTAGAATTTCTCGACGTGATTATGCTTCTCAAATTTGCAATTTCAGATTCTCGTTGGGCACTAAGTTCAGCTTCTAACAATGCTATTCGATCACGTTGTTGATTTAACTCACTAGTTTCCTGATTCGAAGCGCGACCAGGAATGCGGTCGTTTAAAGTGTTTTTTGCTAAAGCTACACATCTAAAATAATTTTCGTAAAATTCCAATCTTTCCTTCTCACGCTTCGGATCAGGAGCTAATATTTCTACAGTTAACTGAGCCCTATCAAATTCTTTTTCTACTTCTATAATTTTATCAAGACGAACTTGAATTTCCTCAGTGCTTATTTCATTATTTGTTAAACATTTTTCTAAAAATGAATAAAATTTGGTTAATTTACTTTTACAGTTAATTTTAGTTTGACGAGCAATTTCAAGTTCACGCCCTTCAGACATTGTTTATCACGTTAGTAATAATTTCGACAAATTATAATCCGAAAATCAAATAACAGAATCAAAATAGATTTTATAATACAATAGGTAATTAGGTATACTCATCGATGACTCGCTGTTAAGACAATAGGCTGGCACGTTACGCAGATTTCTCCAAGTCGAATTAACAATTTAAGTTCCAGAATATTCTTGAAGTTTTTCTTGCGTTTCCAGATATTCCTACGTTAACGATAGGACCTCGGCGATAATTCAGGATACAGCCTCCGATGTTAGATAGATTAGTCAGATGAGAACCCACAGTTTAAATTGTTATACTTCTGATAATTTTCAATTGATAATTTTTTTTTTTTTTCACAGTTAATTTCAGCTTTTTTTGTAATAGACTGAATCAATGTTTGAGCACTCGACACACTTACACAATTCACTTAGTTTTTTGGCGAATAATCCGGCTCGAAGGACCAAATGTTTTCTACGCAACCACATCTAGTACATTTAAAACTTAATTAATTAATTGTGATCGCGTGGCTTGTAGGATAAATAAATCACTGTTCGATTCACATTAAATTGACCATTTATTTTGTCAAATATATAAAATTCGTCTGGCACTATTCAATTACAATTTCTTGATTTTTCTTTTTATAGTTAAAGTTGTCCTACAGTACCCCTTAAACCAATAAATTTATTATTTGTATACTCAGAATTAAAAAAACGATATAAAACGCAATTGAAAATTGTTATCACTTTTTTTTTCAAAATAATTGAAAAATTATGAAAAAAAAAACAAAAAAAATTTTTTAATCTTATACAAGGCTTGATCAAGGCTGCTACAGGACCTATAATCAAGACTCTTATAAGCCCTGAAACCCTATAAAAATTTCAGGGCCTCCCCCTAAAAAAAATTCTTGATTTTTATGTTATTTATATCAAATACAAGCCTGTACCCTTAAGCAAAAGATTCATGTACATGAAGGTAGAATTATTCTCATAATCTGAACGTTCTTAATTAATTTTCTTTATCTGTACATAAAAATATACAAATATACCAAATTTTAGCCCTCTAGCTCAAATAGCGACAAAGTTATAAAGAAAAAACTTTTTTTTCGAAAATTTGCATTTTTTTTTTTTTTTTGATAACGTTTTGACTGTCAATCCAGATAATGTTTCCTATAATTTTCCTGTAATCTACACGTGAAAATACATATGTGTACCAAATTAGAGCTCTCTGTTTGTTAATAAGGTATATCTTTGTTTCATAAATGTACGGAACCCTAGATTTTGGTACGGGTGTAACTCGTACTTGCCCGATTTTTTTCTGTATCCCCATGGAAGTGTGTCTGTAGAATTTTTCAACAACACACGTTTATCATCTTCCCAGGAAAGAACAGTTTTCTTTTGTTTTATGGTGTGGACTTGGTGTTTCTTACTTTGGAAGAGGAATTGAGGTCTAATCAGGTTTCTGTGTAAATTTAGAGACTGCTTATAGTCCTCGAAAGTTATTGTTTTTAGAGTTCCCCTTTTGACTCCTTTAGCTTTTTTGTTTTCCGAAGTTTCACCTAAAACTTTAAAAGTATATAATTTGGATCTCAAACCAATAAATTCTGTTATAATTTCACCATTGCACTCATCCTTCATGAGTCTAAATACTTTTTTATTACAAAGAGGAATGTTATAAGCATTATTTGGGGAATAGTCTGAAGTATCAAATTTTTCTATATCCCGTTTCATGTATTGGTAAAAGTCGGGAACTTCAAGATCATAGATCAAACTATCAGTGTCGGTATATAATAATTTTGCTCTATTTCCAAAATTCTGTTTAATGTAATTGTAATGAAAGTTGTAAGTAATAATTTTTGAAATGTCAAGTATTGATAAACCCGCGTAAATTGGTTTATTAAAAACTACTTTTTGTTTATTTAGTTCAATAATAACCATGTCTTCATCAAATACGGTACAACTATGAAAATTAGGCTTCCCAATAAGATTCTTTGCACCATATCTTCCCTCCCATTTGGTAATTAACCGAACATCTTTGTATTTGCGGACGTTTTCCATGGTTTTTCCAAACACAGAGTTATTCATCAATTTATAAAAATTTTTCTCAAATTCATTACTCGACTTTTTTCTTAACTCTGTGTTTAGATAGATATAGCTTTTCAACCACGGTTTCTGACTAAACTGGAGGACTCTATGAATTTTTGTCAATTTCATACCTAACTTTAGGTATAACTGTAAATTTCTGTAGTGAAGAATGTATTGTTTTTTATCGAAAAGAGTTGTCATTAATGTAGGTAGTTTGCATTTTGAGAGGGGAGGTACAAAGTGCTCTGGGCATAAAGGTAAATCTTTGTGTGATTCATGTAGATCTACTGGATACTCCAAATCAACTTCCAGAATATAACCAATTGGTGAATCATCAGTTACTTTCAGATAATCAATTTTTGAAATATCATCTACCCATTTAAAGTTCTTATAAGGTAAAGATTCTGACATAGCCGCACCATATTGGTTGTTAATATCGAAATACATTATGTAGCGTTCTGGTGAACTAGAATTAAAATCACTTTTCATATATTTATTATTTGCTTTAGAGTATCTATTGGAACACTGAGACACAACACCTCTAATAGCAGATTCAACAAATAATAGTATTTCAGGGTCTGTTAATAGTTCAAGTTTAATGTTGGAAAATTTTAACATGGCATCAAAAGAAAGTCCCGGTGCTGTGTAGTAGTGCAAAGGATCCAAGCTATAAGTAGACATGCATGTTTTACGAAAATTTTCAAAGATGTCTGCGAGTAAAAGGACATCTGTTTTGAGGTAAAGGTCAGAGTACTGCCCTAAATTTTTCAAATTAAATTTCTCCCAGACGTTCTGTGCATGATTATAGTCTTTATCGGAAATTGTTTCGTTATTTAATTTTGAGTAAAATGACTCCTTTAGTGGAAGACATTCTTCGTCTAATTTTCCCCAGGAGTCAATATATTCATACGGAAAAACACCTTTTCTCGTTAACAATTGAAATTCTTCGTTATTTTGACAATGATTTTTGGTGATTGCTTTCTTATCATCTGTCAAATAGGAAGCTAATTTCTCTAGACTACTTGGCATAAACCGAAAAGAGTCGATAAAACGGAATTTTACTTTAGTACTGTCAACTTCTTTTGTGAAGGAAATATATTTTTCTTTATTCACAAGCAATAAACTGACGTTTCCCTCAAAGCTTGTGGCTAGAGCTCTTATGAAAAAATGAGAATCATAACCAGAAAGATTGTGAAAAACTACAGGAATGATGTGTGAAAATTTGAAATTTACATTGCAACTTTGATGAGCAGCTCCACGATATTTACCTGTGAAATGACAATGATCGTGGTGTTTAATATCGTCTTTTACAAATGGTTTCTCACAAATGTGACAAACTTTTGCTTCTATGAATTCCCGTTTTTGGTTATCAGTCAGAGTTTCCATAGGTACAATATTTGTAAAATATTCTTGATTAACAGTTTCTGCTAAACATTTCAATTCATTCATAAACCATGAAATGTAATCTGCTCCGCGATAAAGATTTGTTTTACATTTTGACTTATCAAAACTACATTGTACATTATAAGCTACACTTGTTGGGATATGCTTTTGATAATTACATGTATTACCATCTGTCTCACTAACACGTTCCAGTAGACACTCAATATCCGCGTCCACAACAAAAGGTACCTTATCTCTAAAACGATAATTTTTAAATTGTAAAATATTTTTTTCATCATCGGGTAAAATCATTCTACATTTGTTAATCATTTCACACGCTGACCTATGTCTGTGGTAAGAATTTTCTGTAGTAAGATAACATAAACACCTGTCACATATTAGAATTCGATTTTTATTCCTAGAAACTTGCGAACTCAGTAATCGTGATAAACTTTTAATAAGTGCAAAATGATAAATTGGTTTTCTAACTGTAATGTCATCATCACAGTCAGTATTTTCAATCATTAATAAGTGAATCGTTGGTTTCTCAGACGGATTTTTACTTAAATAAATTGGAGTAATATCAGGATTCTTCTTTTTTTCTGAATTATCTAAAGTGTAAACGTTTATTTTTAACTTATTAAGTTTTTCAAATTTTGCAATATCTTGAAAGCTTATTGGAAACTCAATATCATTATATTTTAATACTTTACTATAATGTTTATAAGAATCTGTTATTGTTACATTGTCATTTACTGGATATAATGCTGCTGTGACTGACCACAAAAAGCAATTTGGATCATTATTTTTAATGTTAATTACAGCTTTTTTATCTTGAATATATTTTGGTAATTTAATAAAGGTAGACAAACCAACTTGAAAAGCATCATATCTATTTATATTAACAACTAAATTAATAATTTCATTTAAACTCCAACCAGAGTCTTTTTCTTGAAATTCTTCCACCCCTACTAATACATTATCCCTTACCTCATCATTAAACCATTTATTTAAGTCTGTAGAAAGAGAAATAATTTTGTTTTCAGTATTTACATGTTTCAAATAATTCTTCACCAAATGAATACTGCTATTTCCCAATTTTTAACCCTTTCTGCATTCTTCATTGCTTGGCATCTCTTTTATTAACCTATAGGCTTTTCCAACGAAGAGACAAACGTTTTAATACGTTTTGCGTCCATTGTCTAAATCTGAAAATTATACAGTGTTGTTAACATAAAGACAATTTTTCAAAATATCTCGAAAACGGTGAGAGATACGCAAAATCTAACGAAATTTACGGGGTTACTAAGGGCAGTTTACTTTTATGAAAACTATTCAATACGATTTTTCAAAATCAAAAAATTCAAAAATTTTCAAAATTTTCAAAAATTGTAAAATACAGTAGAACACGTTAAATTTCTTGAAAATATATTACACTACATATAAACTCATGTTCTAAGATGTGTTGAAAAATTTGAAAATGTCAACTCTAATACTAACCCCACCCCTACAAAAGTCTTTTTCCAAAAATCTCTCGAAAACGGTGAGATACTCAAATTCTAACAAAATTTTGTAGTTAGATTCACTTTTATGGAAGGTCATTCATAATATTATTAAACAGGAAAAAAATAGTATATATTTACCTAATTTTTTGAAATCTGAAGATCTTCTAGCACATGTGTAATACGTTTCTTACAGATTCAAAAATGTGAAATTGTCTTTACTCGTAAATTTAAAAATAGTCTGCAGAATTCGCAAAGCTTTCTTTATAACCTCAAAATAAAATGTGTATAAAAATTTGATTCCTAAACGATTTTTAGGTGTGACTATCACTACAGAAACACGTTTCAAAATGCATTTCATGTAATTACACATCAAATACCACCTCCACTGCTTCGAAATTTCCCCCACCACTCCTCCTATTTCCAAGAAATCGTACTCCCACGTGAAATAAATAGCTGATTTTTCTTTCAAGGTCAAAGGTCAAATTTTATATATTGAAATATGTCCCCTCTAAATCGAAATTGCATAATACAGTGCAATTCTTTTAAGATCAAAGCTCCCCGTTTCCAAGAAATCATATGTTCTTCATTTGAGATCATAGCACCCCATTTCCAAGAAATCCTCACCACCAAGCTAAATTCAAAGGTCAAATATACCCTTTCCCCACCCTGGATTCCTTTCTTATCATGTCATATACCCCCCCCAATACATTTCCCCCTCCCACCATTTGCATTACACAATATGTTGCAAGATCTATCCCCCACCACTAAGAAATAGCATCAACTAATACATAACCCCATCACTAGGATGACGCAATATGCTGCAATATCTATCATGTCTTTTTTTATCCCCCACCCCTCATCTCAATGATGTTACAAGGTTGACCTTGAAACTGTTTGCTCAATTGAGTGAGTACACAGATCCAGTCACATGTACTTACCTCACACATACACGCTGATGTATGCTTACCTCACACGGATACACTAATACATGCTTACGTCATCACTTTCCGTTGTATTCTTGCTAAAGCTGGCTCCTGATTGGTCTCTTCCGTTGTAACCCTCTAAAGGTCGCTTCTGATTGGCTCTCACATAGACACACTAACACTAGTATATCCAGAACCCCCACAGTATATCTACTCACGTCCAGGCTAGGCGCAGCGCACAATATGACCAAAGTCACTATTTTTGAACACAAACATCTGCCGATAACTCAAAAATGAACCGATTTTAATATTTCTTTTTAAATACTCATAAATGTTTGTACAACATCGTTTAACAGGCAATTTTTAAATTGTTTAAACAATCTTAGTTAACAAATAAAGAACTTCAAAATTTTTCTTTACTTAGATTTCGTTTCTTTTGTGAAATTAATCAATTACTATTGGCCTAGAGTTACAATACAGTTTAAAATGTTTGCGAACAATTTTTAAGTTGTTTAAACAATAATAGTTTAACTAAATAACATCGAAAATGTTCTTAACTTAGATTACCTAGTAATTCTAGGTCAATTATAGTAATTAATTAATTTTAATTAAGATTGTTTAAACAATTTAAAAATTGTTTGCATACATTTTCTTTTGTATTTTAATTCAAGGTAATAATTTAATTTTAAAAAAGAAACAAATTGAAAGTAAGCAAAACTTTTGAAGTTATTTATTTCTTAACTAAGATTGTTTAAACAATTTAAAAATTGTTAGTAAACATTTTTTTCTGTTTTGTAATTCTAGGCAAATAGTAATTAATTAATTTCACAAAAGAAACGAAATGAAAGTAAGCGAAACTTTTGAAGTTATTTATTTGTTAACTAAGATTATTTAAACAAATTAAAAATCGTTGGTTAGTACCTAGAACTATTCAAAATATTTTAGACAAAATTTTTGTGTAAAATATATATTTTTATTTTGTGTATTTCAGCAAAATAGTTATTTTTGTATCGTTTTTTATAGTTCGCCGGAAAAACCACTTAAGTGCTTTGTTATAAATAAATGTTTTTAAAATAGTAAGAATAATTTTATTTAACTTTTTTTGTTAAAACTTGTGATTCGATAATTTATCATTAGTTTTAAAAAAATTTCAAGGTAATAATTATGTAAATTATACATGTAATTTGTTTTTATATGTTTAATTTAAGTTTTTTGTCCAAAACCTAAGTCGACTTAGGTGGTTCTTTGAGCGAACGGCTCAAATGTAATTCGATGAATATTTTTGGTATTTCAATTAAAAAAATTTATTTCTACCACACATGCACGAAAACCTCGTGTTTTCGTTCGCCTTAAGCGGGGCAGAACTCACAGTTTTCAGGTCAGTGAACGTTAGAGGTGTTACGTCTAAATAAACAAACCAACATACCTCATTTATTTATTATTAACTAACTAACAGTCGGTGGCTTTCAGTGGGTTGATAAGGTCAATGAATTTGGAGTTATGTTTCCTTTTAAATAGTCAATCCCAGATTAAACATCTTAAGAAAATCTCAATTTCATCATCCTTCTTAAAAGAAAGTACAAACAGTTAATACAAAATTCTTTGGGAAACGTTAATAGAGTTCAAATATAAAATTATTTACCTTTGTTAACTTTTCGAACCTCTTCAGCAGACTCAGCAGGTGAAGATTGAATTTGCCATGGATTTGAGGTATAACCAGTTTTAATTCCAGTATTTTTTTTCACTAGTTGTAAATCTCCTACTGGTCGCTGAATTAATATTTGGATATGATGTTGATTTTTGATTTAGATGAAGGAAAGTTGCTAGATGTTAAAAACATTCGGTTAGTTAATATGAGTTTTATAATTAAAAGAAAAAGAAAAAAAGAAAATATCGACAGAGAAATTCTTTAGTATTTTAGGTTAGTTTTAACACGAAGAAAAAGACGCGTACAACTTGATACGATCCCGGATTGCTGTTTCGCGAATAAAAGATCGAGAGGTTACGGGTGGTTCCGGATACTCTCAGCGAAGACAAAAATTTTTTAGAGGATTACGGGAGGTTCCGAATTACTCTTTGTTAATAAAATCGATTGTTGAATTACAAATAGTTACTTAATACTCAATGTTTGTCGCGTTACAAAAGGATATATTTAAACGAACGATGGGTATATTTCAGGTGGACGGTTAAGACTTAATACTTTTCCGCGAGCGATGTGTACTATTCAGAGGGCCGGTTTAGACTAAGTATTAAAGACAAAGGGCTCAACTAAACTTCTTCGCGAGGGACAATGCGTACTATTCAGAGGGCCGGTTTAGACTAATTTTTGTACAATGCATTTTTTCTTAAAAAGACGAATTCGTGCCCTGAGGCGTGTTTTTTCCCTACTCCTTAGGGGAGTGACAAACATTTTCAAGGTGCGTCCGCGAAATAATATTTTAGTGTGGGTAACTTGGTTTCTTATAAAATATTTGAAGGTATTGGTACACGTGGGATCAATATTGAACCATCTGTTATTATTTTAACCTTTTAGCCACGAAAAGTGGTAAAGTTGATACACACACATTCTTACTTTCATCCAATTTACAAATTGCTTAGAAAAGTGATATGTTAATGAAGGAACCTAGTCCATCCACCATCGCATCGGTACGTAGTCACATCGCAGGGTCTTAAAAAGTGAAAGGGCCAGCGCGTGTCAATGACCACTCCTATTATCGAGCGATTCTACCTTAAATGTCAAATTTAAATTAGACGAAAGGCAGATGTTTTTTTCATCGAGTTCACAAGAATAATGTAAATTCTAATAAGGTTACGGATGTAACACCTCCCCTCTTTTGGACCGAGCATTATGACGAATAAATCAGAATGCTTGGTTTGGTACCAAATTAATTTTTAAGACATATTTATGAAATGTAATAAAAGAGAATAGGTGAAACATCATATCATCCCATGCAAAATCTGAATCATTCGGCATACTTTTTCTTTGCAAATGAATTATATATATGTTTTTTGTTCGTTAATAATGTTTTACAGCATACTTTTTTTTCGCAAATGAATTACAAAACAAAATTTTTGTTAATAATGTTTTACATAGATCATTAAAGATTTAGTCGATATTTGTTAATACATGAATACAATTTTTTATATAAATTTCTTATAATCATATTTTTGAAGAAAAATTTTATTTAATTAGATAAGAAAAATTTATATAATTATATCGAAATTTTATTAGTATAATTAGTGCTTTTATAAAAAGATACACACTGTGCGCATATATATTAATAATTATTAGTTCAATTAGTGCTTTTTGTAAGAGATATATATTTTGTGTGCATATATGATATATTATTTCAATAATACGTGACGCCTCCCCTCTTTTTACTCGAACGACTCAGTTCGAGTGTGATTATTAAGGTAAGTTATGTATTTTGCTTTGACTTTAATTTCTAATTTCTCTTTTTTTTTTCAATTTATAATTTGTAGATAAAAGAAAAAAGAGCTGTCACGTATTTTATGCAAGAAAAAAGGAAAAAAGTTATCCTTCATTTTCAAGTAGTCTATTATTTCTTAAAGGACCATTACAGTTTTGCGCTACATGATATCTGGAATAACAACGCATACAAGAATCCGAAAATTTTAATAGTCTAATTTTTCCATTTTCGCTTTTGTTCTCTAAAAATTCATATTTTTCGTTTAAAATTTCTATTACTCTTTGCGCTGCGCTATGTTTTGCTTCTTTTTCCGTAAAAAATTCATAACTTTCTGCAGTGATGAATTCGTCTTTTCTAATTTGGCATTTTGCCTTATACAATTTTGTTTTTAAACCTCCTGTACTTAACATGCCAACATCTTCTACAGTATAATTTGGTTTCGTAAAACTGTATTCTATACATAAGTTATTTAAATAATGCATTGGTGTCTCTGTACGTGATTCCATTTTTGGTGCTAAAACATAATTTACATTTTCGATTTTCAATATTGATTGCTCTTTTTATTTCTTTACGTAATGAGTATATAATAAAATTAATACCATGATCTCTATCATATGTGAAATCAGTAAAGATTTAAACAGACGAGAGGGTCTAGGTTTATGGTTATTTGATTTTTATTAGTCAGACAAATAGTAAGACTTTTCCCAAGTAGCACGTAAGATTACGTGAATATTGCAGCAATATTGCATTGAATATTACTAATATTGCGGGTAATGTCACGGTGATATCAACGTAATGTTAAAATGTCCGCGTCAAGGTGACATTACACGGTAATATTAAGGCAATATTAAAGTAATATTACAATGTAATATTAAGTTAATATTGCAGTAATATTGAGTTAATATTACAGTAATATTACAAACTTGTAATATTGCTTGTAATACTGCAGCAATATTACAAACTGCTTGTAACATTGCAGTAATATTACAAATGTGTAGTAAAACATAAAGAGACTTTCTGAAGTATATTATAAGAGTTAAGTAGCCGAGTGGTTTAAGGCGTCTACCTACTTGGTCAGTTGGTTCACTTTACAAAGGTTCAAGACCCAACAGCCCAAAATTTTTTTTACATTATATTTAATTGTAATATTACCACAATGTCATTTTAATATTACAGTAATATTTGTAACATTACTGTAATATTAACTTAATATTACATTGTAATATTACTTTAATATTGCCTTAATATTACCGTGTAATGTCACCTTGACGCGGACATTTTAACATTACGTTGATATCACCGTGACATTACCCGCAATATTAGTAATATTCAATGCAATATTGCTGCAATATTCATGTAATCTTACGTGCTACTTGGGTTATGTATTTTATTATTCGTATGACCAATTAGGTATATTGGCAAATGAGTTTGAAAGGTTACTTAAGTAATGTGATGTAAGGTCCATTTTGTCGTTAACTGGATGAATAACAAAGTTTTATGTTTTTCTTTTATTAGTATCTATAATAAGGTAAATAGAAGATCGAATTTGATTGGATTTTGGGTAGTTAAATATGAAATTTGTTTTGGAAGTTGTTATGAAAAGATGGAGATTTTGGTTTAATTAAGGGCTTATTGAAAGTTTTCGAGGTTTTCTTAAAGTGGGGCTTAGAAGTTTTGTATATATAGTGATGATATTGAGAGTATTATTCAGTATCAAATAATATTTACTTATTAAAAAGTAAAAATAAAATATGGATTCCTTAAACGATTTTGAGATCGATTCGACTGCAGAAACCGAGTTACTAGGGGTTAGAGACCCTTGGGCTCCTCTGTATTGTAAAGGATCCCTGGAATGGAGGATCTTTGATTTAATTACCGTTTTAGTTCCCTCATGGTAGGGAATATTCTGTAACGAATTTAGGGATTCTTTGAAAAAACAATTAGAAGATGAATATCTTCATAATCCGATTTATAAAATTTATTTTGTCGGAAAGAGGTTTTGCCGAATTACGGATGGCGAATTAACAGTGGTAAGTATTAGATTATTATTTTTATTTATGATAATTTTATTAGTTAAAGATTCTTTTTATTTATTTTCTAGGTTGAGTCTAAATACATTAGATGGGTGAAGCAATGGTTACCCATGTATATAGACTGTCAAACAATCTTGTTCGATGACAAGGAAATAATTCTTCCTTCCTCGTGGGTTGTGGCGGACGAGCACCAGAGGTATCTCCTCATTAGAGGAACTCTTCGTGAATGGTGCAAAAATGGCCTCTACAATGAAGAAGGTTTTATTGTAGATGGTAAAAAGTGGAAAGTCGATGCCAATAATAAAATTATTCACGTAAGTATTATTTATTTATTATTATTATTATTTTTTTTATTTTTGCTTATTATTTTTATGTGATTTTTCTTTTTGGATAATTTTAGATTGGAGATTTAGAAACAATGTATATTCAATCTACTTGTTATAAAGCATGGAGAAGGTGCGTTAATTTGGCTGGTAGAAAGATTTATCTGCCAAATTATTATTGTACCGGAAATATTTTTTCTGGGGAATGTTTTCGGTACAGTTTTTGAAAACAAGTAGACAACCCAAAATTGCCGTTTATCGTTAATGGGAGGATTTATGTGATTAGGAGAAATAGATTTATATGGGTAAGTATATAAAAAAAAAGTTTGATCTTTAGTTTTTATTATTTTGATTTTATAATATTATATTTTTTTTCTTATAAATCTTGTTCTATTACTTCAATTGTATTTTTTAATAAATTTTAATAAAATATTATTAATTTTTAATGTAATTAGATTAATTAATATTAGTTGAATAAAAAAATTTTTGATTAGATATGTTTATTTTTATTTCCCATCACCAAAAAAAAAAAATTTTGAAATATAGTAGATTATTCAGATTATAATAATATTTTTGCCAATCATTGTCTTTTTTTGTTTGTTTGTTTGTTTGTTTTTTTTTATTAAAATTCTAGTAGTTATAATTAATTTTTATAATAATGAAATAGTTTTATTAATAATAATTGTTAGAAATTTGTAGATTTGAATTAGTTTAATAATAATTGTTTTTCATAATCATGAGATAATTTTAGTAATAGTAATAATTTGTAATATATTTTAATATTAATGATAATAATTATAATATTTAAGTTTTGCTTTTATAGTAATGATAGTAGATTATTATTTTATTTTTTGATCTTATATTTATTAATATTAAAAAAAATAAATTAATTATTATTATTATTATTACATTTTTTTTATTTTATTTTATCATTATTATTATTTATTTATATTTTATATATATATATATATATTTATTTTTATTATTAGAATCTAGAAGGAATATAGTAATTATGATAGATAATAATTGTAATTTTTTTCATAATAATTTTGGTTATTTTAATGATGATTATAGTTATAATTATTAATTAATTTTTTATTCATAAACACATATCTATTTTATGCTTATTCGAAAGTAGTAAAGATTATAATTATAGTTATTAATTAATTTTTATATTTGTAAACACATATATTCTTAATTGTATCTTATGTTATATTTTTTATATAATTATCAAAATGTAATAAAGATTATTATTTTAAATTATATATTAATAGTAAAAAAGGATAATAGTAATAATAGTTATTTATAATTGGTATATTATTAAAACAAAATTGAGTTCTCATTAAATGTAAGTTTTACGTAATTACAATTATAAGAATATTGGTAATAATATACAATTATTTATTTTTAAAGTTAAATTGAATTTTGAATTATTCTAATTTTTATACAATTTCTATAATATAGTGGTTTCTCTTTTTTTTTCTTATTTTATTGTTATCGTTTATATATAATTTTATTATTATTTAATATTTAAAAATAGATATATATATAAATGAATATATAGTATACATAAATATATTGTATTATTTTATATTTATTATTCTCAATATGTCGATTTATGTCAATCTATTCTGATTTGTGCCGCTCTACGTCAGTTTATGCCTTAATTATGATTATATAGTGTTAAAATCTAGTTAGCGTTTTTTATTACTATCATTATTATTATCGTATTTTGTCCTTATCTAAGCTACTGGTATAATTGTAAAGAAAAAATTTGACTTTCAGAGTGTCTAAATTTAATAGTGCCTTCTTACTAAATAATTTTTATCTTATAATAATTTTTCATCATTTTTAGATTTAAACCCTTTCATATTTTGCATATATCATTAAAATTTGCGATTTTTGTTATTCTAATAGTTAATTAACACATCTCATTTGTATTCTAATTCTTTTATTATTTAAAAATTAAACATCAAGATTTCATATTTTGATTAAATAGTAATAGTATATTTTTTATCTTTCCTATTTTTAATTAATAAATTTCTTGTGCATTTTCATACGTATATATATGTGCGTGCATAAAGTTGCCAATAATTATTATTATTATTATTATATATATTTTTTTTTTTGATACTAGAATTTTCGTCCTTCTTCTTAAAGAATATTAGTAAATTATTAAATTGGTATTAGATATTTTGAATATTAATGTTTTATACGTATTAGTATTAAACTTATTATTTTATAAATGTTAGTATTAATTTTTGATAGTAAATATTTAAAATTGTTAATTTTTTACGAATGTTAGTATTAATTGTTGATAGTAAATATTTAAAATTGTTAATATTTTACGAATGTTAGTATTAATTGTTGATAGTAAATATTTAAAATTGTTAATATTTTACGAATGTTAGTATTAATTGTTGATAGTAAATATTTAAAACTGTTAATATTTTACGAATGTTAGTATTAATTGTTGATAGAAATTTTTTGAAATTATTTTCCACAAACACCAGCGTCAATCATTTTTTTTTTTTTTTTTTTTTTTGCGTAGGATGTGAAAACCTGCTACCAGGTACCCTGTAGCCCGTACTACAGGGTTATGCGGGGGTGGCGATGTTCTGCCGACCCGCTAAAAACACACCCATATTTGGGGACCTTAAGACCACTCCCGGCTAGCACTTTTCGCGCGTATCGCCATCGGGAGTAGTCTTATATCCCCTCCTCTGTCGCCAAAGCGACTTTCTCCCTTATTCTACGGGACCTCCATTCTTTGGCGACCATCGAGATCTTTGACCCTCATAACATAATGTATGAAGGTCTCGATGGTTCGCCAATCCTCGGGAGAGCGAGTCATAAGCGGGATCATGTTCTCTGGTGTAACCTTGCGATTAACACCAGTAAACATAACCTGCCTCTCCGCGTCCCAACGCTTACAGCTAAAGAGTGTGTGCTCTGGGTCGTCCACTGGGAACTTGCAGTACACACACTCCGAGCTATCGACTTTTTTAAATCGCTCCAGATAGGAGCCGAAACACCCGTGCCCTGTGAGAGCTTGGGTTAAATAGTAGGAAACCACTCCGTGCTTCCTACTTATCCAGGTGGCGAGTATAGGTATCAGCCGATACGTCCATCGGCCTGTCTCCTCCCCGCTCCATCGTTCTTGCCATCTGTCGACGAGTCTGCTTCTCGCATCTCGGCGACTTTGGTCCTTGCTGGGTCTATTATCTTCCGTACATGCGGAAGAATTTCTCTTCTTGAAAAGGAGGAAAACTTCCTCCCTTTCTTGTGCCAAAAGATCTGCCGGCGGGACGCTGGCAAGAACCTGAGCAGCACACGTCGGTACTGTCCGATAGGCCGAAATGATACGTGTAGTAACACTTCTTTGCGCGGACAGTATCCTTTTACAGATGGTTTTACTTCTGTCATTTCGCAGGGTAGGAGCCCATACAGGTGCTGCGTATAGCAGCTTTGAAAGGGCAACACTCGCCACCAGTCTCCTCTTTGCTTCAGAAGGCCCACCAATGTTCGGCATTAGACGAGCTAAACTTGCCGAACACTGTTCGGCCTTCCGACATGCTACGGCTATATGGTGTTTAAAATTCAAAAATTTGTCGACTTCGACACCTAAATATTTGATATGATTCCTCCATTGGACCTCGAATCCGTCTATCTGAATACCAGGGGCTGTATAACCACGTCTGTCTGTGACTAGCAGCGCTTCGGTCTTATCTAGAGCCATTTGGAGGCCTCTGGCCTCCAGCCAGCGCTTTGCCCGTCTCAGACATTCGTTCACCAATACGCCCAGGGCTTCTACAGTTTCAGCAGTGCATACGATCAACGCGTCGTCCGCGAAGCCGATGATCACCGCGCCTTTAGGTAGACCCATTCGCAAGAAGTCGTCATACGAGACATTCCATACGAATGGTCCTATCCTCGAGCCTTGGGGGGCACCTCTCTGCATCTCCTCTTTCAGAGTGCAGGTGTCACCCTCGTATATTACCCACCTGTCGCTAAGATAATTATCCATTATCCGCAACAGGTAGGGCGGTATTCCTTTGTTTCTCATCGACTTGATGAGATCTTCCCATCGCGCAGTATTAAACGCGTTGCGTATATCAATGGCTACCAACGCGCAGAAGCCCTTTTTCTTCCCTGGTCCCAGTTGGTTTTTTCCTTCTCTGGCTAAGTCTACCGCCTTCTGAATGGCGTCTACTGTGGACAGGCCTTTGCGGAAACCAAATTGGTTGTCAGACAGACTATTCTCTCCGGTCAAGTGAGATTGCATTCTCTGCAGAACCATGTCCTCTAGAAGCTTACCCATCGTATCTAACAGGCATATAGGCCTGTAGGATGAGACTTTATTTAGAGGTTTGTCTCCTTTCCTTAGGAGGACCAGCCTCTGCCTTTTCCAGTCGCGGAAAAACTCTCCTCTCTTTAGGCAGTTGTTGTAGCATTCTAAGAGAATCTGAGGTGAAGCAACGGTCACTTGTTTAAGGATCTCGTTGCTTATCCCATCGATTCCAGGCGCCTTGCCTGGCTTCAACCTGCTGCCTGCATTTTGCAATTCTGTAAGAGTGAAGAGTTGATCCTCACCGACTTGACAGTCACTCCAGTCCATCCTAGGCCATGGTTCTGCTGGAGGAAACAAGACCTTTATAATTTGCCGGACCCAATCGGGGTTGTCTAGACCGGGGGTCTTTTGCCTCGATAACAATTTCTTGGTAACGATTTTATAAGCCAGACCCCATGGGTCATTTTCGACGTCACCGATTAGGTTCTTCCAGCTCTTCCTTTTTGCAGCGCGTATCTCTTTCCTGAGGATTCTCTTGGCCTCCCAGCGTCAATCATTGATAATAATTTTTGATTTATAAAGTTTCTTCTTGTATTGTTTGTAAGTTATAGTGTCTTCGAGTTCGTTGATTTAAGGTAATGAACTAATAGTTTGTTGTTCCACGTCATTTGTTTCATCGTTATTTGGTTCGTCAATAGGTGTATAAGAAATTATTAAATTTGTTAATTTTTTAGTATTTTCATAAATGCGAGGTGTTATTATTGAGATTATCGATATTATTAGAAAGTTCGTTATTATTAGTATACCGATTATAATGCTCATATAATTTGTTAGAAAGAACTGTTCTGTCTGTGTAATATTTATTACCGAATAATTTTTGTCAAATATTTCTTCAAAATTTGCGATAGGCATATCGTTTTTTCATCTAAATTTTTGAAAGGTAGAGTCTAGTCTTTCGTTTTCTAGTAAGGATTTTTGAAGTAGGTAATAAGATATCGAATTTAGGGGTATATTCACTGAAGGTGTTGAAATAAAAGGATCTAAAATTTTTCGATGTATATTTTGAGGAAATAGAGTAATATTTTGATACTTAATTTTACATTCTGGCATCCATATTGGATATGTATTGAATTTAATGTAATAATTACAATTGTTAGGAGTGTTATTTAATAACATTGTTATTTCACAAATTGGATTCAAAGACAAGGTTGTTTGTGCTGGTAATTTGGTGCAAAAATAAGATTTAAATATAGTTTTATAACAACTATCGACTATATTTTCGTTTGTTACAAAATATGATAAATTAGTTGAAGATAGTCCGATGTAAGATGTTTGAGGCTTTATATAAAGTGTAACTGTTTGATTTGTATCAAATGTTGTAAATGTAGGTGCTGGATGAATTTTATACAATGTGAATGTGTCTTGTGAAATTAATGGCACAGTTATACATAGTATAATATAATTACTTATTTTGAAAAAATGTGTTTTTATTAGAGACATTAAATCTTGAAAATTTATCTTATGCAAAAGTTTTCTTAAAATTTTTCTTTGTTGAAATCCTTCTCTGATATCTAAGAGATCTTCACTTTTAAACATGAATTTATTCAAAAATGATTTTATTAATTGAAAATATTGGTTTAACATTTCATCTACAATATCGATCCAAGCTCTTGATTGGCTTTTTAGTGTTGTTGAGTTTTTGTTTGGGGAATAAGTTTGTAATATTTTTTCGCAAATCTTAGTGTAATTTGAAATTTTCGAGTGTAAAAAACTAGGTGCTATGTAAATGTTTTTAGATGATTCGAAATATGTTGTATGTTCAACTTTTGTATCATTTAAGAATATTGAGTTTAGAAAATCACTCATTTCTTGGTCATTTGGATCGGAAGAAGATTGGAATGGATTGTTTGGGAGGTTATCTAATGTGAAATTAAGTTCAGTATAAATTGTACTCGTTTCATATTGCCAATTTTCTACTTTTGGTTTTTCGCAATCTGGGTATTCTTCTGAACAAATTGTTTTGATAAAGTAATATGTTTTAATAAGTTTGTCTCGAAGATCTATTGTTTTGTCAAAATTAGTGTAAAAAAGTACGTATTCTTCATTTTTTAATTAATGAAGTTCTTCAATTTTTTCAAAATAGATCCCTAAGCTTCTACTGAAAGGTTTATTAATAACGTCTCTTAAATTAAATGCTGGAAAAAGTCCGTTGATAAAAATGATTATGAAAATTAGCCAAGTCATCTTGATGTACCTATTAAACATAAAGAGTCACACCTATATTATTATTTGATATTATAGTCACATTACAACATCTACATTAATTTAAAACAATTAATACATTTATTTTGTTTTGAATTTTTCAGATTTTGGATTGTACTTTGAAATCCACGAATTTTTCTTTTTGAATAAATATCAAGAAGCATATCATTCTTTGAGCAATCTCCGCAAATAAAATATTTTTTCTTTCTAATTGATTTCTTCCTTTTATTTAGGTAATTTTTTATGTGAGGTGTGTTTAAATCGATTTTTGTCATTGGAATAAAGAGTGGTTTTTCGAGTTGATGTAAAGCTGTAAGTGTTTTTACTAAAACAAGGAATTGTGCTAATCGCGTTGTTTTTGTATAAGCTTCATGCATCATGCAACCTATAGTACAAGTTCCTTTAAATTCTTCTACCATATCTTTTATCATAATTTCTACTTCTAACTTGGGTTTTGGGATTTGTTTTATATTACAAAATTCAATTACTTCGTTTTCTAATTCATTTATTAATGTATATCCTTCGTTAGGTTCTGCGGAAATTCTAATTAGTGTTTCTAACGCTATTTCTGATGCTTTATTTTTTAAAGTTTTGATATTCTCTCCGTGATATGTTGTTGATATTTTATTTGCTTTTAAGTGTACTTCGTATGAAATTTCGCCTGATACGTTCCTAACTCCTAAAACTTTGTAAGAAGCTGTTTCCTTATTTTTTATTCTAAAGTATTCGTTTAAAAGATGATAATAGTTTTCTTTTTCCATTTTTTTTATACTATACGGATTGTGTTAAAAGGGGAGTTTTTAATATAATTTAGTTTTTCAAAAGGATAGATTGACGGATTTCCCTGATTACTTGTTGTTGGATTTTCTTGATTGTTAGTTATGAGTCAAATTTTCTGAACTGGTCCACCCAAAACTGACTTTTCAAATTTGCTTTACTTCTATACATAATTTATTACAGCCAGGTGGTACAAAAACATTCCTGGAAAGCTTTTTTAAAAATTTTAATTTTTCAATTAGTTATAAACAATTAAAGTTTAAAGCACCTTTTTACGAAAATGTCAATTGCTCAGCTGTTTTTTGATAAAATTGAATAATATTTGGTAGTGACATAAAAAAATAATGCCTCTATTAATCACGATCAGAATTTTAAAAATTCGTTATAATTTATGCAAAATAAATTGTTAATTAATTAAACAATTGAAATTTTTTACAACTTCTGGGGCAGGTATGAAAAAAATTCAAAAACAGCAGAAATCTGTGTTTTCTGCACTTTAATTTAAAAAAAAAAATTTTAGTACCTTTAAAAATTGAGCAAATGGCGTAACTTTAAAGAGCGGCGTCCAAGCATCTGAACTGCCGCGGCCGCTGCGCTGGCGCTGCCGCCACAGTCGGGCAAAAAAAGCGTCCGTGGAAAAATTAACATAGGGCCCAGAAATATTAACCGATTTAGATGTATTTTTTTTTAAATTAAAGGTAACAAAATTCTGCATAACACCCCTTATTTTACTTTTTAAAAAATAGTTGTTTTCATTTATTTATTAAATGTTAAACATGAAAAAAAAATTTTTCTTATTAAAACGAGTTTAATTTTTTATTAAACGCATAATTTATATCAACAAGAACAACATTTTTTGAAGTAATTATTTTAGAACAACTTCTAATAATATGCTAATTGTTTAAAAAATGTTTGTATAAGTTATAAACTAGACAATCTTATGAACAATGCATTTTCTTAATATCGTTATAAAGAAGTTAATAACATTATTTCTACATTTTTCTCATGATTAACGGGATGAGAAGTTATTTTTAATTTAATTAAGTTTTAGGTTTATTATTGTTGAAACAAACATTAATTAACAAACTACTTTTACTTTTTTTTAATTTAATTGAAAAATTTCTTGTATACTTTTAAAGTCGTTTTAGTATTTATTTCTTTCGATACTAATTCGATTTTACTTTTTGTTTTATATGTTTTGAATAATTAATATAGATGCTCTCTAAATCTGAATTAGTTAAAAATAACTAATTTGAAAGAAAAAACTCATTCACTAATTCAAATAATTATATTTCTACTAATCATTTAGTAAAGAATAACTAATTCTTAGTCAAATTCATTTTTAGGTGATGACAAAATAACTAATGTTTTAGTAAAATTCTGTTTACTAATTCAATTAGTCGTATTTTAACTATTTTTTAGTCATTTTTTTACTAATAATTAGTTATTTTTAACTAATTGCTGAAATATAAACTTAGGCACGATTTTACTAATTATTAGTTATTTTTAACTAATTCCGATTTAGAGAGTGTAATGAAATTATACTTTTATTATTTAAATTATAATAGCTTTTAATTTTGTTTTTATTTTACCCCTATTATTCGAATGTAATTGTTGTCGTTTCCTCTTTTAAAATTGTTTGTAATTTTGATAGGTAAATATCAAATTAATCAATACAGGAAATTTGTTAATTAACGTTTGTTTAAACAATAAGAAACCTGAAATTATCTGCAGCAATAATATTGTATATTGTGCACAAAATTTCATTAATTTTGAAAATAGGAACCGGAAAAAAATTGTTTATAAAATTTGTTTATAAATTAACAAAATAATTCATTTATAATAGTTTTTCGTAAATTTAACCACTAATTAGTTACAAATATTGAAGAACAGATGGATTTAATTTGCTGAATATTAAGAAAACCAACGAAGAAAACATATTTCGTCTACAGTCTAGTTTATAACATATACAAACATTTTTTTAAACAATTAGCTTATTATTAGAAGTTGTTCTAAAATAATTACTTCAAAAAATGTTGTTCTTGTTGATATAAATTATGCGTTTAATAAAAAATTAAACTCGTTTTAATAAGAAAATTTTTTTTTTCATGTTTAACATTTAATAAATAAATGAAAACAACTATTTTTCAAAAAGTAAAATAAGGGGTGTTATGCAGAATTTTGTTACCTTTAATTTAAAAAAAATACATCTAAATCGGTTAATATTTCTGGGCCCTATGTTAATATTTCCACATACGCTTTTTTTGCCCCACTGTGGCGGCAGCGCCAGCGCAGCGGCTGCGGCAGTTCGGATGCTTGGACGCCGCTCTTTAAAGTTACGCCATTTGCTCAATTTTCAAAGGTACTAAAATTTTTTTTTTTTAATTAAAGTGCAGAAAACACAGATTTCTGCTGTTTTTGAATTTTTTTCATACCTGCCCCAGAAGTTGTAAAAAATTTCAATTGTTAATTAATTAACAATTTATTTTGCATAAATAATTACGAATTTTTAAAATTCTGATCGTGATTGATGGAGGCACTATTTTTTTATGTCTCTACCAAATATTATTCAATTTTATCAAAAAACAGCTGAGCAATTGACAATTTCGTAAAAAGGTGCTTTAAACTTTAATTGTTTATAACTAATTGAAAAATTAAAAATTTTACAAAAGCTTTCCAGAAATGTTTTTGTACCACCAGGCTGTAATAAATTATGTATAGAAGTAAAATAAATTTGAAAAGTCAGTTTTAGGTGGCCCAGTTCAGAAAATTTGACTCTTATTGGATTTTCTTGATTGTTAATTGATGGATTAAAAGGAGAGTTATCTTGACTGTTAAGTGATGTATTTTCGTAGATATTATATGATGGATTTTCTTGAATGACAATTTTACCTTGTTTAGATTTGTCTGTTATTGGAGCTGAAGGTAGTATTGCTTGTGTAGGTTGCTGAATGGGAGGTTCAGCAGTAGCTGCGATGTGCAGTAGTAAATTGGTAACTGAGTCCCAAGCTGCTCCTAGTAGTTTGATGGACCAACCGAAAACCCTGTGTAATGCATACCCATGAATTACTGTATCAGCTATAAGTTTTATCCCTCTAATTATTATAATGAAACCTATTAAACCTGCGCTTGCATTTCCAAAACTTGTAAATATTGTCCAAAATTTTCCCCATGCTGACTGTGCTATTTTATCTTTGGGTCTGGTCGAATACCATTTTTATCTATTATATGGCCTAAATAATTTACTTCCGGTCTTAAAAATTCACATTTATCTGGTTGTAATTGTAAATTAGCTGATCTTAATCTTTCCATTAGGTTATCAAATTTTTGCTGATGTTCTTTTAAAGTATCTGCGTAAATTACTATATCGTCGAGATAAGCAAATAATTCAGTATTTATTAATCCTGTTAAGCAGGCATTTATTAGTCTTTGAAAACAAGCAGGGGCGTTTTTTAATCCGAAAGGCATTCTATCAAATTCATAATGTCTGTCTGGGGTTGAAAATGCAGTTTTATGCGAATCTTTACAATTCATTTTTATTTGATGAAAACCCGACGCTAAATCGAAAACTGAGAAATATTGTGCATTACCTAATTGATCAAGAATATCTATTATGATAGGAAGAGGAAAATTATCTTTAATGGTTTTATCGTTTAATTTACGAAAATCTAAAACCATTCTCCATTGTTTGTTTCCTTGAGAATCTGGTTTTTTAGGAACGATCCATACAGGTGTATTATAAGGAGATTGGGATGGTTTAATTATTCCTTTTTCTAAAAGGTCATTTACTTGCCTTTTTATTTCATCTTTATGAATAGGTGGAAACCGGTATTGACGTGAGGAAATAGGTTGGTCATCTGTGGTCGGAATAGTGTGTTCGAGTACATTTGTTGCTTCTAAACTTTCACCTGGTATATGAAATCTATCAATGTTTTTTGTTATGATTTCTATAACATGCGACAATTCTTCTTCGTTCAAATGATCTAATCTAAGTAATTCTTTTACCGTTTGTACGCGATTTGTTCCCATAATATTAAATATTTGACATAAATTTTTTAATTTTTCATTATTATGATCAATAAAATTGCGTAAAAATTTTTCTGATGAATCGACTTGAGTATTTACGATACTTTTTGCTAAATGTATTTGTTGATCTTTTGTTTGAATATTTTGCAAATTTCTTTTATGTTCTGAAAAATCTAATAGTTCTACAGTTAATATTGGAATATTCATAGCTTCAATACATGTATTTGCGATTTTTAAATAAGCTTTCCCATTATGATTTGTTACTAAAGCATTACCTACATAAATTCCTTCGCCTATCGATAATTTAGGAATGTAACCTACTTTCTTCTCTGGATTTTTTATTTTTACAAATATTGTTGAAATTGTTCTAGCTGGTACTGTTATATATTCTTGGGTTGTAAAAGGGTAACATTTTTCGTTAATTTCTATTTGTTTTTCTTTATAATTGATTTTTGCATTATTTTTATTAAAAAATTGAGTACCTAAAATGCCGTCATGAACGATTGGCACATCATTTGAAATTATGTTAAATATTGTAGGTTGATCGAATATTTTAATTTCTACCTGACCTAAGGTAAAGACTGGATGTTCATTGATCCCTGTTAATCGTAAACATTCTGATGTGTTAATGTACGTGCCTGGCGTAATGGTTCTTTCTTTAAGTAAATTTGGACCTGCTCCCGTGTCTATCATCATTTTTACTGTACTACGAAGCCCTGCGGCGTTAATCATTATGTATGGAATACTACTACACATAGTCGTGTTTATAAGGTCATTGCCCGTTTCTACGTTCTTTTTTAACATTTCATTATTTTGTGTTATAGGTGCATTTCTTCCTCGCTCTTGACCTCCTCCGTCGCACCCACTACGTGAAGGTTGCTCGTGTTTCCCGACTGCGGTTGATGTAATCTTCTAGCGTTAGTTCTTTGTCTTACTGCACAATTTTCTAATTGGTGTCCTATTTCTTTACAATAATTACATATTAGGGTTGTATTTTGTTGACTTTGTTCATTTTGATTTTCGCGACTTTGAGTGTAGTTTTGGTTTAGAAATTGTTCGTTTGGATTTACGAAGTTTTGCAAATTATTTCCTTGGTTATATCGAAAGTTTGATCTTTGGAAAGAAAATTTTCTTCTTTGGAAATTTTGATTAAATGACTGGGAATTTTCGTATTGAAAATTTCGTCTAGGAGTATTTTGATTTGGATAATAAGGATTTTGATAATTTGGTCTTTGATAATTTGGCCTTTGATAATTTGGGTTTTGGTAATTTGGATTCTGGTTTAAATAATGCTGGTAATTAGGATTTCGAAAATTTCGAAAATTTGGATTTTAGTTTTGGTAAATTGGAATTGTATGTTGATTTGGAAGATTTAAATTTTGATTTTGAGGTCTTATATTTTGGTAATTTTGGTTCTGATATCCTTGATTTCTAAAATTCGTATTTCTAAAGTTAGTGTTTTGAAAATTTGTATTTTGATAATTTGGATTTTGAAAATTTGGATTTCGAAAATTTGGAGGATTATAATTTGGATTTTTGATACTTGGATTTGGAAAATTATTTTTAGGAAAATTTTGTCTTTGGAAATTTCCAATATTTTGTGGGCTTTGATTAAATGCGAAACACACTAGTGCTGTATGGTCACTATCTCCGCAAATTTGGCAGTTTTCTAATTGTTCTTTTACAAAATTTATTTTATTTGTTTGAGATACAAATTCTTGATTATTTTTTGTTAAATTGCTTTTTCTTAAAGCAGAAGAAGCTGCTAACCTTCTTTCTGCATCAAGTGCATTACTCGTTACTTCATGCAATGTATCGGCTCTTTTTATTCGAACTTCTAAATCTGGTCTTAAACCCTTTAAAAAACAGTCCGCTAAATCTTTTTGGAGTCCTGTTTGAAAATTCTCGTCTACTGCTCCTTCATTTGAAGCTTTATGTGCATCTAAAATTTTATCGGCAATTTCTATAACTCGATTCGCGTATGATATTACTTTTTCTTGTTCCCACATATAAATGGAACCTAATTCACCCTGAAGTTGGTATATTGATTTTAAAGGAAGAAAAGCTTTTTTCAGTTTTTGTATTAATGCTTCTACTGTGTTAAATGTATTTCCAAATATACACTTCCGCGCTTCACCTGTCAGTTTTCCGCGTAACATTTTAACTAAGTTTGCTTCTACATTTGCTGGAAGCATTTCTTTTGCTTTTAAACAACCTTCAATAAAATTTTGCAAAGACATATTTTGACCGTCATATAATGGAACTACTTCTATCGCGTCCCTTAAGGAAATCACTTGGCTATTATGAATTTGATTGTGTGTCATGTTTCTTTTTGTAGTTACGAGTTCTTAAATAGAAAATTTTTCCGTTTTTATTTTTAATCTAAAATCGTCGTTTTTCGCTTTTTTAGTAATATCTAAATTTTCTTGTGTAGCTTCTTCGAATTCAGGAGAAAGACTTTGAGGGCAAATGCTTAAATATTTTTTTATTGTTTCCCGTGATATATTCCAAGCACTTTTTAATTTTTCATCAGTTAACGTATTATTAGTTAATGTTTCATTAGTTAAAGTTTCATTAGTTAAAGTTTCGTCGATTTCTTCGCTTTCTTTAGGATAAGGAGTATGCTCTAATTTATCATATATATTTTCTAATGAGTTATATAATTTATTTTCTTTTAAAACACCTTCAAAATTACTAGTAGAATTAGCGAGATTTCCCAATCCAAAATCTGTTAAAGTTGCGTCTAAACCGCTTGAATCGCCCGTATTAGTACTAGATTGGGAAATTATAGTTTCATTTGGACTTATTGGTAACCCACTTTTAGAGGATAATGAAATTTTATTTAATTTTTCAATTTCTTTAATAATTTCTTCGTTATTTTTTGAATCACTTCTTAAAATTCTTTTATTTTCCTCCGACATGTCATATTAAACCATAATTTTAATATTTTAATTTTCTATTATTTTTCAATTTTTTTTTTTTTTATTATTTTTATTTTATTTTACTTCATTGATAATTATCACACCTTTACTGCACACATCGGCCGATGCACCAAAAATATTAAATAAGGTATGTTACGTCTAAATAAATAAACCAACATACCTCATTTATGTATTATTAACTAACTAACAGTCGGTGGCTTTCTGTGTGGGAAAGGTGTGCGGGTGATAATAAGCAATGAATTTTTAATTATTAAACTCTTTTATTATTAACCAACAAAGAATCCGAAATGTTATTTTAATAAATTCCCTTCAAAGCTGGGTTGATAAGGTCAATGAATTTGGAGTTATGTTTCCTTTTAAATAGTCAATCCCAGATTAAACATCATAAGAAAATCTCAATTTCATCATCCTCCTTAAAAGAAAGTACAAACAGTTAATACAAAATTCTTTGGAAAACGTTAATAGAGTTCAAATATAAAATTATTTACCTTTGTTAACTTTTCGAACCTCTTCAGCAGACTCAGCAGGTGAAGATTGAATTTGCCATGGATTTGAGGTATAACCATTTTCAATTCCAGTATTTTTTTTCACTAGTAGTAAATCTCCTACTGGTCGCTGAATTAATATTTAGATATGATGTTGATTTTTGATTTAGATGAAGGAAAGTTGCCAGATGTTGAAAACATTCGGTTAGTTTTATAATTAAAAGAAAAAGAAAATATCGACAGAGAAATTCTTTAGTATTTTAGGTTAGTTTTAACACGAAGAAAAAGACGCGTACAATTTGATACGATCCCGGATTGCTGTTTCGCGAATAAAAGATCGAGAGGTTACGGGTGGTTCCGGATACTCTCAGCGAAGACAAAAATTTATTAGAGTATTACGGGAGGTTCCGAATTACTCTTTGTTAATAAAATCGATTGTTGAATTACAAATAGTTACTTAATACTCAATGTTTGTCGCGTTACAAAAGGATATATTTAAACGAACGATGGGTATATTTCAGGTGGACGGTTAAGACTCAATACTTTTCCGCGAGCGATGTGTACTATTCAGGGGGCCGGTTTAGACTAAGTATTAAAGACAAAAGGACAACTAAACTTCTTCGCGAGGGACGATGCGTACTATTCAGAGGGCCGGTTTAGACTAATTTTTGTACAATGCATTTTTTCTTAAATAGACGAATTCGTGTCCTGAGGCGTGTTTTTTCCCTAATCCTTAGGGGAGTGACAAACATTTTCAAGGTGCGTCCGCGAAATAACATTTTAGTGTGCGTAACTTGGTTTCTTATAAAATATTTGAAGGTATTGGTACACGTGGGATCAATATTGAACAATCTGTTATTATTTTAACCTTTTAGCCACGAAAAGTCGTAAAGTTGATACACACACATTCTTACTTTCATCCAATTTACAAATTGCTTAGAAAAGTGATATGTTAGTGAAGGAACCTAGTCCATCCACCATCGCGTCGGTGCGTAGTCACATCGCAGGGTCTTAAAAAGTGAAAGGGCCAGCGCGTGTCAATGACCACTCCTATTTTCGAGCGATTCTACCTTAAATGTCAAATTTAAATTAGACCCGCAATGCGCGATGAGAGTTTTTTTCACTGTTCGAAAGTTTTTTTATCTCTAACGTCACTAACCTGAGAACTGCGAGTGCTGACCCGCTAAAGCGTACAAAACACGAGATTTTCGTACATCTGTGATAGAAAATATCATATGCACCTCGGGAGGCCGATTTTTTGTCTCGCACAATGTTCTCCGAACATTTGTGCTTGACAAAACAACACGGCCTTCCCTCCCTTAATGCATAATATACTATATTTAAGGGGTTACGCCTAGTTGTCATAGGCAAAAAAACAGTAATATTTGACAATTTTTTTTTCTTTTTCATAAAACTTTTTTAAAAAAAGTAAAAATGTATTTTAAAATGTGCATATATTTTAATACCTAAAAATAATTTAACAACCAAAAAATATTTAAAATTATTTAACTTGCAATAGGTTCATAAAAAATGCATTTTTTAAAAATGGTTTTGCGGTGGACAGCTTTTTTCGGAAACAACTAGTCTGAAATCAAAAATCCAAAAACTTTCTGTTAGTACGATGCCATACGCAGTTCGTGAACAAAGAGTTTTAAAAAATTTTAATTTTTAGTAAAATGGCAGCCGTTTTTGACAAAAAAACGATTTTTTAAGCAAAAAATTTTGGATTTTCATTAATAAAAATGAAAGTTTTTATTCAAATAAAAAATCCTTCGTTCACGAACTAACTATTTATGTGTCAAATAATCCCTATAAATTTGAAGCCGATCGGTTCAGTAGTTTTTGAGAAATCTTGTCCACCGCATGGGTATTTCTTGAAAAATGTAATTTCGAGAAAAACGCATTTAAAGTTTTTAGAACGCAGTGACCAAAATTTTTATAAAAAATTAATCAGATTCGCTTGAAACTTGTTATTCGGGGGTTTTTGGGGTTGCTAATTACGAATCTGAAGTCAGTTTTTCAAAATTCAAAATGGCGGATCCAATATGGCGGACAAAGTTTTAAAAAAGTTTTTGATTTGCTTGAAACTTGTTACTCGGTGATTTTTGGGGTCTCTGATTACGAATCTGAAGTCAGTTTTTCTAAATTTAAAATGGCGGATCCAATATGGCGGACAAAGTTTTAAAAAAGTTTTTGATTTGCTTGAAACTTGTTACTCTGACATTTTGAATTTTGAAAAACTGACTTCAGATTCGTAATCAGCGACCCCAAAAACCCCCGAGTAACAAGTTTCAAGCAAATCAAGAACTTTTTAAAATTTTGTCCGCCATATTGGATCCGCCATTTTGAATTTTGAAAAACTGACTAGGGGTAACACCTTAACATTTTTTGTTTGAATAACAGCGGATTTTAAACTTTAAAAACATTAAATTACATGAAATAAACATTTTACTTTTTGGTAAACATTAAAGAATTACAAGAACAAACATTAAATGTGACTATATTAATTATAATTAATAATTTTTTAAATATAAAATTAAATTTGCATTTAAAAAATTAATTATGCATTAATTATTAATTATTAATTTTAGTTGACTATAATTTTTAATTTACTAATATTTAATAACAAATATGAATAGTAATTGACTTATTTATTACAAAAACACTAAATTTACTGTGTTAGATTTATTAATCTTGTAGATATCTGTTAGTTTAAGTACGCCAGGTAATTCCGGAAAAACCGAGCCGACTAACCTCGAACATACTTTTTATACATTTATTAATTTTTATCAACAATATTAATAAAAATAAAAAATTCTTTATTCTTTATTCCAAAATTTATGTTTTAAACCCCGTTTCTATGAAAATTCTAAAAACGTTTCAGTTAAAATGAAATACCCAGCTTATAAAACGAATGCAAGTCGACGACTATAGACCAACATTCGTGCAGTCTTGCCAGATACCCTCACCCGACACATCTGCGCAAGTCTCTAGAAAGTCGTATGATTGGTCCAAGTGAGCGGGGTGGTTTGAAAAGCTTTAAATTAAGCTATTTCAAATTACCCCGCTTACTTGGACCAATCATACGACTTTCTAGAGACTTGCGCAGTTGCGTCGGGTGAGGGTGTCTGGCAAGACTGCAATCGTGTTTGGAGAAAAAAAATACATTGGAAACCACTCCGATATTCAAACTGAAAAAAAGGTCAAATTTTTCAGGTTTGTGTAATTTATTAACATTATAGAGTTAAACATTGACGGCGTGAGATAAAAATGTATTACGGATACAAATTAATAGGGCTAAGACATACTTGAACACATATACAAAGTGTCATCAATGTGCCTGCAAATTTAAAAAAAAAAAAAAAAAATCTTGAAAGTCAAAAGTTTTGTGGATTTGCCCTTATACCGATCCCAATATTTTAAAAATTCTTGATGAATTGATTCCCCAGCTTGTTCGGACTACAGACTGAAGCCGTCATTGTCCTCAAGATATGATAAGCATTGCAGAAGGTGGTTGAGAATGATATGTATTTTCAATGATTCAGATACGTCAGTTGCATTAAAAGCCTTTTTTAACTCTTCAATACTTTTTTCAAGGTCTACATTATTTTTTTTCGTATTTGAAAAGCAATTGTGAACAATATCGTTCATTTTTTTGAAGGATAACACAAAAGGCTCAATTCGTAATTTTGTGGCACCACGACAAATTTCTTTATCGTAAAGTTTATCGGCATGTTTTAAAAGTTTTCTGCAGGCGTTGCCCTCAAATAGTTCACCTTGATAATTTTTTGGCACGACCTTTAGATTTTTAGGCCATATAAGAGCAGTTTCCCATCCAAGTAGCGGGACCAAGCCTTTCCAAAATAGGTGGTTAACAAATCCTTGCAACAAATGTAGTTCTGGTACTATGCACTTCTCTATTACTTTGAGATCATCGTTCTCTTGAAAAATAGGTTCATTTATTGTGCTATGACAATACATTGCATTTTTCTTTGTTTTTCCCTCGATAACGTACCTGTTGTAGTCGCTTTTAAGATCGCCATAGGTTTTCAATTGCTTGACTGTCTCTTCTTTCTCTGATGATAATTTGGAGGAACTCACTACAACTTGATCTTCGATGTCCACAAATTCTTTGCACCCTTTCTTCAAATTCCGCAATGAGATAAAACAATATGGGCATGGATACATTGAGCTTGCAGTTTGTTACCCGTTTATGATCAGTAAGAGCTTAAGATCACCTGCAAACTTGAATGGCACATTGTTTAAATTGATTAAATTGCATAAGTACAACACGTTATCGTAGGTTTCTTTAATTTTGGGTACTACACGAAGGATAATTATTTTATTTACACTAGTCAATGTAGCACTTTTACCGATTCTACCTCCTTCGGAATATTTTGATCTCTTGGCCGGTATAGCAGTATCAGGAACGTCTTCTTCTTCATCTTTATTAAAAAGCGACAATGAAATTTTGAAACAACCCTGACCAGAGTCCGCCATAATTTTTATGTAATAATTTCCAACCATATTACGGTAATCTACGACTGTTTCCAGTACATCATAGCAATCAGCATACACAATTGGCCTAACTTTTTTCCTATCCGTCCCTTCAACATCAAAGAGATGACTACCTATTTTATAAACGTTATTCAAATCTTGCCTTTTTCAATCGCGTGATTTCTGTAATTTTTGGAAATTGCTTTTTTCCCAGCGCTGCATCGAATAAAATTTTCTATGACTCTCATTTTATTTGAAGACAATCCCATATTATTTTGCAAATTATCCAATTTATCGGCACTAAAAACAGTTTCTTTATGTTCTAGAGGATTCACTAAGATTCTAGTATCATATCGGCCTCGAGCATGTAGTTTGATTGTTTCGGCTTTTAATGAGTTAGAAGACTCGCTTTTCTTACTTTTTTGTTTCAGGATATTAAGTACAATTTTATCTTGGACTTTTTCAGGAAAGTTAATTATGATACTCTGTAAATTACCTACTAAAACAGTTTCTTTGTTGCAATCATGGCGTAGGCCCTTACCAACTTCTCCGCAACAATTTTTACAAATTGTAATATTTTGCTTTTCACAGATTTTAGAAACGTTTGAAGATTTTAAGCTTTTTCCTGTACTTGAAGCCGCAAAAAGACCATTATCCGCATCTATTTTAATTTCAAAGTTTCGTTCATGACCCTTACCTACAACAGCTTTCGAATGAAAAGTAGACCTTGCTGTTAAACAAATATAGCAGTTGCAGTCTTCTTTATCACTCCTTGTGTCTTTCAGCAGCTGTAGATCTTCATAATTATGCATTTTAATTTTAGGCCTGTTGGTTATATTCTTTTCATACTCATTAATCGTATTGCGACAAGTATTGCACCAAGACAAAGGAAATTTCGAGTTCTCTAACTTAAACGAATTGTCAACGTGTTTTTGGATCAGAATTTCACCCTCTTTATTTATCCTAAAATAGCTTAATTTCTTAGACCCATTACAAACAATTTGTCTTCCACAAGGTTCGCAAACTTTCAACCTGTTGTCTTCGTGATCGCATAATTGTTGAGACATTTTAAAGCTGACATAAAAGCTATAAAAAATAATGAATATATAGAAAAAAAGTAAATTGTGAATTAAATGGTAACGTTGCAGTATCTTTACTTACCTCTTACTTTCTAATTAATTATTTATTGTAATACAGTGATAAATAAATCCATTATTAAGGCATAATAAGTGAGACCGATATGTTTAATAACCCTTAATTAAATTAGATAAGGTTAACAAATACATTTCAACGAAATGAAAATTGCTGTGACATTATATTTCATTCTTATTATTCTATATATTTTTGTTTAATACATGCAAAATTACTTTCTACGTCTTCTATTTGTAAAATTATGTTACAATGGTAATATAAAAGTTTCGGAAATTTCAGAATACATTAAATAAAGTAAATATTATCAATAAGTATTGAAATAAACGCATATATTTCGTAAAATCTGAGTTTTTTTTATTAAAAATTACGTTTTTATCGATATCTCAAAAAGAGGATCAGCTATGATTTTCTGCAAAATTGCAATTGACTACTATTTATGTACTTAAAAAGACCCAATGTTTAATTTAAAGCACCATTTTCATCAGATTTAAAATTGTTGAGGAGAGGTGTGGGGAAGCTTCTATCAAACCTTTAGGGAATCTTCATGGAAGCTTTCATCGAACCTTCAGGGAATCTTCAGAGAAGCTCCACAGAACCTCCAGGGAAGCTTCAGGGAAGCTTCAAAAGAACCTCTAGATTAAAAAAAAATTTTAATGTAAGCGTTTGAATATTAATAAATATAGATTGTATATTATCTTAAATCATAGTGAAGACCTGGAATAATGGAGAAAATTTTTTAACCAAAATTGGGGGGACCACGATTCGAACCCGGGTTCTACGCGCGCAAACGAAATACCTAACCACTAATCTATCTAAACTAGTGATGATAGAAGACAAAATCTTTCTCTTAAGGTGCAAGTGATTTTATTGGCTGATAAACTGGCGGGCTAAATTTAAAAACGTTTTCACTACATATTTCATGTATTTAAACATTTGTCATAAATATAAATATAAAAATATTTATTTATTTTATCCCTTTAACTCCCAAATGTACAATTTTTTGTTATGAAGTTTGACGCAAAAATTTATCGATTAAACCTTATGAAAAAAATTTTGCTATAGCCGTATCTTATGGTCCAAAAATCGCTCTTTCGAATGGCGTATTGAGAAATCTTGTAAATTTTTAAATAAACAAATTATAGATGTTTTTTTAAACAAAATCATGAAATTTTTAGGTTTTTTTGTCAAATTATTGCATTTTTTTTATTCGCAATGGCATTGCAGTATCTATAAAAGTCATAAATATCGCGTCAAAAATAAGTAGGCTGTAAGATAGAAGTATTAAGAAAAAAAATTCAAAATGGCGGATACAAAACGGTACAAGGGTTTTTATGATTGCTGATTACGAATCTGAAGTTCATTTTTAAAAATTCAAAATGGCGGATCCAATATGGCGGACGAAATTTTCAAAAATTAGTTGGATTCGATTCAAACTTACTTGGGGGTTTTTGGGTTCGCTGATTACGAATCTATAGTCACTTCTTAAAAATTCAAAATGGCGGATCCAATATGGCGGACAATTTTTTTAAATTGATTGAAATCGTCTGAACCTTGTTACTTAGGGGTTTTTGGGGACGCTGATTACGAACCTAAAGTCACTTTTTAAACATTCAAAATGGCGGATCCAATATGGCGGACGTTTTTTAAAAATTGATTTAAATCGTCTGAAACTTGTTACTCGGGGGTTTTTTGGGTCGTTGATTACGAATCTGAAGTTAATTTTTAAAAATTCAAAATGGCGACTCCAATATAGCGGGCAAAAAATTTTAAAATTAATTGAATTAGCATAAAACTTGTTATATGAGTGTTTTTTTGGAGCTAAATTGCAGAATATTTCGAGAAAACTTCCGAGAATACTTTTTTTCTTAAATAGTAATGGTAATTAATTCTGATTACTTATACTGTAAAAGCTAATACTTTAAAAATTATTTACTATAGGAGATACAGTGCTTTAAGACACAAAGTATGGGTTGCCGTAAGACACTCTTAGGTTATTACAAGGACAAATGTCTTACTGTAAAATATTAATAAGACATTTGCTATTGCAGTGTATTTGACGTAATATCCCGTCAAAAGCGTTCGGATATTTAAATTGTTCAAAGTTGTTTTAACCATTAAAAATACACATAATTAATACACAGTATTATTGTTAGAATATATTCACATAACGTCAAATCTTTTGACCATATGTGACCGTGTCTAAGATAACGAGGTTTATGACAAAATTATTCGTAATCAGCGACCATAAAATTCTCCATGTAACAAGATTCAAGCAAATCCAATTAGTTTGAAAAAATTTCGTCCGCCATATTGGATTCGCCATTTTGAATTTTTAAAAAGTGACTTCAGATTCGTAATCAGCGACCCCAAAAACCCCCAAGTAAGAAGTTTAAATCGAATCCAACTAATTTTTAAAAAATTCATCCGCCATATTGGATCCGCCATTTTGAATTTTTAAAAAGTAACTTCAGATTCGTAATCAGCAACCATAAAAATCCTTGTATAACAAGTTTCATAAAAGTCCCTTACTTTTTTCGATTTTGTGCACAAGGCTATGTACATTACCTAAAAAATTCACTTTAATCGCCATTTTGTATCCGCCATTTTGAATTTTTTTTCTTAATACTCCTATCTTACAGCCTACTTATTTTTGACGCGATATTTATGACTTTTATAGATACTGCAATGCCATTGCTAATAAAAAAAATGCAATAATTTGACAAAAAAACCTAAAAATTTCATGATTTTGTTTAAAACAACATCTATAATTTGTTTATTTAAAAATTTACAAGATTTCTCAATACGCCATTCGAAAGAGCGATTTTTGGACCATAAGATACGGCTATAGCAAAATTTTTTTCATAAGGTTTAATCGATAAATTTTTGCGTCAAACTTTATGACAAAAAATTGTACATTTGGGCGGTAAATGGTTATAATATACAGTCGAACCTGGATAAGTGACATTCCAAGGGACCGAGAATTTTTTGTCACTTACAGAGGTTTTCACTTATGCAGGTCGAAGAGCAGCCTCTGTCACTTATAGAGGTTTTGATAATCTACAAGGAATACGAAATTTAATTATTTGAATAACTTATTTAATGAAAATTTTATCAAAAAGTAATTCGCCAATTTACATGAATATTAATTAATTGATTGAAAAAAGTCTGTCAGTTTTGTTTGTTTTTGGACTTTACTATTATTCACATGCTTCTCAAGTTCATAAATTTTGTCAAAAACGGATTTATCCATTTTCGTCGAAAATTAGAAAAATCTATGAACTGTTTTTAGAGCAGCTAAAGCTTCTTGATGTTTAGGGATTGAAACTTCTTTAATAGTCAAATTTTCGTCTACTTCTTCGTCATTATCATTATCATCATCACTGTTGTTTGTGTTATTTACTACTGCCCTTTAGAAAAATTAAATACAGAAGAGATTTTCATTTATAGAGGTTCGAGAGACGTTTCTTTCACTTATAGAGGTCTAGCCGAGAAAAATGAAGGAAAGGATATTCACTTACAGAGGTTCGAGAGACGTTTCATTCAGTTATAGAGGTCTTGCCCAAAAAAATGACCGGTCACTTACAGATTACTCACTTATAGAGGTTTTTACATGGGAAATTGAAGGGACCTGGCGATAGCCGGTCACTTATAGAGGTTTTTCACTTATCCAGTTTTCACTTATCCAGGTTCGACTGTAAATAAGAAATTAACTAAAAAACCGTTAAAATGTATATTACTAAATAATAAAATAAAATTATAAATATATTACAGTTCTCCGGATATCTAATACTGCATGTAAAATATCTCAAATCAAAAAAAAAACAACAAGTTTTTGGATACATCTTAAAACTTTCAATTTTAATATTTATTCTTTATAAAATCAAAAAATAAATTGTCCTAATACCGATTATCAAAATACCTTAGATCTAAAAATTTGTAGTATTAAAATAGAAAAAAATAGTATTTAAATTCTATATATATCTTCAAGTCCTTAAAAATTAAAAAAAATTCTAATTGTCAATTGACTCATATTCCAATTTGTTTGAACTTTTGAATTTCAATTAATTCAACTTTAAATGTATATTAATTAATGCAAAATAATTAAATAATATACTTATTACCTATTTCTTATTTCTACAAAATTTTAAGATTTTTTCTATTTTTACATTTAATTTTCTTTGTATTTGTCTTTTTATTTTAGGATTTTCTTTTATTTTCTTTTTTTTATATGCAAATTATTTAATATTATTTTACACAATTTTGTTATTATAACATTACCTAAACTTTTTTCTCCCTTGATTTTCATAATTTATTATTTCCATATATTTTTAAAAATAAATCCCTTCATTTTTTTGTCAATTTATTCCATTTCTTTTCATATCTTGTGATTTGCCTATTTTTTTGCGAGCTTCTTTGCAAACTTACATATTCTTTCTTAAAATTTTTAGATTTTTTTTATTTTAAGAAACATATTCGATCTCAGAGACCCGAAAAACCTTCAAGTAACAATTTTCAGCTAATATAGAGAATTTTAAAAAATTATGTCCGCTATCTTGAATCCGCCATTTTGAATTCTTAAATTTAACAAACATATTCGAACTCAGAGACCCCAAAATCCCCCGAATAACAATTTTCAGCTAATTGAGAGAATTTTAAAAAATTTTGTTTGACACCTTGAATCCGCCATATTGAATTTTGAAATTTAACAAACATATTCGTAATCAGAGAACCCAAAAACCACAAATAACCAATATTAGCCAATTTAAAGAATTTTAAAAAATTTTGTCCGCCATCTCGAATCCGACCTTTTGAATTTTTAAATTTAACAAACATATTCGAACTCAGAAACCACAAAAACCCCCGAATAACAATTTTCAGCTAATTAAGTGAATTTTAAAAAATTTCGTTCGCCATCTTGAATCCGCCTTTTTGAATTTTTAAATTTAACAAACATATTCGTACTCAGAGACTCCAAAATCCCCCGAGTAACAATTTTCAGCTAATTGAAAGAATTTTAAAACACGTTGTCCGCCAACTTAAATCCGCCATTGTCAATTTTTAAATTCAACAAACATATTCGTACTCAGAAACCACAAAAACCACCGAGTAACAATTTTCAGCTAATTGAAAGAATTTTAAAAAACGTTGTGAGCCAACTTGAATCCGCCATTGTCAATTTTTAAATTCAACAAACACTTTGGATCTCAGAGACCCCAAAAACCCCCGAATAACAATTTTCAGCTAATTGAGAGAATTTTAAAAAATTTCGTTCGCCATCTTGAATACGCCTTATTGAATTTTTAAATTTTACAAACATATTCGTACTCAGAGACCTCAAAATCCCCCGTGTAACAATTTTCAGCTAATTGAGAGAATTGTAAAAAATTTTGTTTGCCACATTGAATCCGCCTTTTTGAATCTTTAAATTTAACAAACATATTCGATCTCAGAGACCCGAAAAAACAACAAGTAACAATTTTCAGCTAATATAGAGAATTTTAAAAAATTATGTCCGCTATCTTGAATCCGCCTTTTTGAATCTTTAAATTTAACAAACATATTCGAACTCAGAAACCACAAAAACCTCCGAATAACAATTTTCAGCTAATTAAGTGAATTTTAAAAAATTTCGTTCGCCATCTTGAATCCGCCTTTTTGAATTTTTAAATTTAACAAACATATTCGTACTCAGAGACTCCAAAATCCCCCGAGTAACAATTTTCAGCTAATTGAAAGAATTTTAAAACACGTTGTCCGCCAACTTAAATCCGCCATTGTCAATTTTTAAATTCAACAAACATATTCGTACTCAGAAACCACAAAAACCACCGAGTAACAATTTTCAGCTAATTGAAAGAATTTTAAAAAACGTTGTGAGCCAACTTGAATCCGCCATTGTCAATTTTTAAATTCAACAAACACTTTGGATCTCAGAGACCCCAAAAACCCCCGAATAACAATTTTCAGCTAATTGAGAGAATTTTAAAAAATTTCGTTCGCCATCTTGAATACGCCTTATTGAATTTTTAAATTTTACAAACATATTCGTACTCAGAGACCTCAAAATCCCCCGTGTAACAATTTTCAGCTAATTGAGAGAATTGTAAAAAATTTTGTTTGCCACATTGAATCCGCCTTTTTGAATCTTTAAATTTAACAAACATATTCGATCTCAGAGACCCGAAAAAACAACAAGTAACAATTTTCAGCTAATATAGAGAATTTTAAAAAATTATGTCCGCTATCTTGAATCCGCCTTTTTGAATCTTTAAATTTAACAAACATATTCGAACTCAGAAACCACAAAAACCTCCGAATAACAATTTTCAGCTAATTAAGTGAATTTTAAAAAATTTCGTTCGCCATCTTGAATCCGCCTTTTTGAATTTTTAAATTTAACAAACATATTCGTACTCAGAGACTCCAAAATCCCCCGAGTAACAATTTTCAGCTAATTGAAAGAATTTTAAAACACGTTGTCCGCCAACTTAAATCCGCCATTGTCAATTTTTAAATTCAACAAACATATTCGTACTCAGAAACCACAAAAACCACCGAGTAACAATTTTCAGCTAATTGAAAGAATTTTAAAAAACGTTGTGAGCCAACTTGAATCCGCCATTGTCAATTTTTAAATTCAACAAACACTTTGGATCTCAGAGACCCCAAAAACCCCCGAATAACAATTTTCAGCTAATTGAGAGAATTTTAAAAAATTTCGTTCGCCATCTTGAATACGCCTTATTGAATTTTTAAATTTTACAAACATATTCGTACTCAGAGACCTCAAAATCCCCCGTGTAACAATTTTCAGCTAATTGAGAGAATTGTAAAAAATTTTGTTTGCCACATTGAATCCGCCTTTTTGAATCTTTAAATTTAACAAACATATTCGATCTCAGAGACCCGAAAAAACAACAAGTAACAATTTTCAGCTAATATAGAGAATTTTAAAAAATTATGTCCGCTATCTTGAATCCGCCTTTTTGAATCTTTAAATTTAACAAACATATTCGATCTCAGAGACCCGAAAAAACATCAAGTAACAATTTTCAGCTAATATAGAGAATTTTAAAAAATTATGTCCGCTATCTTGAATACGCCTTTTTAAATTTTTAAATTTAACAAGCATATTCGAACTCAGAGACCCCAAAATCCCCCGAGTAACAAGTTTCAGCTAATTGAGAGAATTTTAAAAAATTTCGTTCGCCATCTCGAATCCGCCTTATTGAATTTTTAAATTTTACAAACATATTCGTACTCAGAGACCCCAAAATCCCCCGAGTAACAATTTTCAGCTGTTTGAGAGAATTTTAAAAAATTTTGATTGCCACCTTGAATCCGCCTTATTGAATTTTAAAATTTAACAAACACATTCGAACTCAGAGACCCCAAAATCCCCCGAGTAACAATTTTCAGCTAATTAAAAGAATTTTAAAAAACGTTGTCAGATAACTTGAATCCGCCATTGTCAATTTTTAAATTCAACAAACACTGTCGATCTCAGAGACCCCAAAAATCCCCGAATAACAAATTTCAGCTAATTAAGAGAATTTTAAAAAATTTCGTTCGCCTTCTTGAATCCGCCTATTTAAATTTTTAAATTTAATAAACATATTCGTCCTTAGAGACCCCAATAAACCCCGAATAACAATTTTCACCTAATTTAAAACAGTTTAAAAAATTTTGTCCGCCATTTTGAATTTTTAAATTTAACAAACATATTCGAACTCTGAGGCCCCAAAATCCCCCGAGTAACAATTTTCAGCTAATTGAGAGTATATTAAAAAATTTCGTTCGCCATCTTATAAATCCGCCTTTTCGAATTTTTTAAATTTAACAACCATATTCGTACTCAGAGACCCCAAAAACCCCTGAGTAACAATTTTCAGCTAATTGAGAGAATTTTAAAAAATTTTGTTTGCCACCATGAATCCGCCTTATTGAATTTTTAAATTTAACAAACATATTCGTACTCAGAGACCCCAAAAACCCCAAGTAACCAATATTAGCCAATTTAAAGAATTTAAAAAATTTTGTCCGCCATCTTGAATCCACAATTTGAATTTTTAAATTTAACAAACACATTCGAACTCAGAGACCTTAAAATACCCCCTACTAACAATTTTTAGCTAATTTAGAGAATTTTAAAAAATTTTGTCCGCTATCTTGAATCCGCCTGATTGAATTTTTAAATTGAACAAAAATATTCGTACTCGGAGACCCCAAAAACCCCAAGTAACCAATATTAGCCAATTTAAAGAATTTAAAAAAATTTTGTCGGCCATCTTGAATCCGCAATTTGAATTTTTAAATTTAACAAATACATTTGAACGCAGAGACCCCAAAATACCCCGAGTAACAATTTTCAGCTAATTGAAAGAATTTTAAAACACGTTGTCCGCCAACTTGAATCCGACATTGTCAGTTTTTAAATACAACAAACATATTTGTACTCAGAAACCACAAAAACCCCCGAATAACAAATTTCAGCTAATTAAGTGAATTTTAAAAAATTTCGTTCGCCATCTTGAATCCGCCATTTTGAATTTTTAAATTAAACAAACATATTCGTGCTCAGAGACCCCAAAATCCCCCGAGTAACAATTTTCAGCTAATTGAGAGAATTTTAAAAAATTTTGTTTGCCACCTTGAATCCGCCTTATTGAATTTTTAAATTTAACAAACATATTCGTACTCAGAGACCCCAAAAACCCCCTACTAACAATTTTTAGCTAATTTAGAGAATTTTAAAAAATTTTGTCCGCTATCTTGAATCCGCCTGATTGAATTTTTAAATTAAACAAAAATATTCGTACTCGGAGACCCCAAAAACCCCAAGTAACCAATATTAGCCAATTTAAAGAATTTAAAAAAATTTTGTCGGCCATCTTGAATCCGCAATTTGAATTTTTAAATTTAACTAATACATTCGAACGCAGAGACCCCAAAATACCCCGAGTAACAATTTTCAGCTAATAAAAAGAATTTTAAAACACGTTGTCCGCCAACTTGAATCCGACATTGTGAATTTTTAAATTCAACAAACATATTTGTACTCAGAAACCACAAAAACCCCAGAATAACAAATTTCAGCTAATTAAGTGAATTTTAAAAAATTTCGTTCGCCATCTTGAATCCGCCTTTTTGAATTTTTAAATTTAACAAACATATTCGTACTCAGAGACACTAAAATCCCCCGAGTAACAATTTTCAGCTAATTGAGAGAATTTTAGAAAATTTTGTTTGCCACCTTGAATCCGCCTTATTAGATTTTTAAATTTAACAAACATATTCGTACTCAGAGACCCCAAATACCCCAAGTAACCAATATTAGCCAATTTAAAGAATTTAAAAAATTTTGTTCGCCATTTTGAATCCACAATTTGAATTTTTAAATTTAACAAACACATTCGAACTCAGAGACCCCAAATTACCCCGAGTAACAATTTTCAGGTTATTGAAAGAATTTTAAAAAACGTTGTCAGCCAACTTGAATCCGCCATTTTGAATTTTTAAATTAAACAAACATATTCGTACTCAGAGACCCCAAAATCCCCCGAGTAACAATTTTCAGCTATTTGAGAGAATTATAAAAAATTTTGATTGCCACCTTAAATCCGCCTTATTGAATTTTTAAATTTTACAAACATATTCGTACTCAGAGACCCCAAAATCCCCCGTGTAACAATTTTCAGCTAATTTAGAGAATTTTAAAAAATTTTGTTTGCCACATTGAATCCGCCTTATTGAATTTTGAAATTTAACAAACATATTCGTACTCAGAGACCCCAAAATCCCCCGAGTAACAATTTTCAACTAATTGAAAGAATTTTAAAACACGTTGTCCGCCAACTTGAATCCGACATTGTCAATTTTTAAATTCAACAAACATATTTGTACTCAGAAACCACAAAAACCCCTAAATAACAAATTTCAGCTAATTAAGTGAATTTTAAAAAATTTCGTTCGCCATCTTAAATCCGCCTTTTTGAATTTTTAAATTTAACAAACATATTCGTACTTAGAGACACCAAAATCCCCCGAGTAACAATTTTTAGCTACTTTAGTGAATTTTAAAAAATTTCGTTCGCCATCTTGAATCCGCCTTTTTGAATTTTTAAATTTAACAAACATATTCGTACTCAGAGACCCCAAAATCCCCCGAGTAACAATTTTCAGCTAATTGAGAGAATTTTAAAAAATTTTGTTTGCCACCTTGAATCCGCCTTATTGAATTTTGAAATTTAACAAACATATTCGTACTCAGAGACCCCAAAAACTTTAAGTAACCAATATTAACGAATTTAAAGAATTTAAAAAAATTTTGTAGGCCATCTTGAATCCGCAATTCGAATTTTTAAATATAACAAACACATTCGAACTCAGAGACCCCAAAATCCCCAGAGTAACAATTTTCAGGTAATTGAAAGAATTTTAAAGAACGTTGTCAGCCAACTTGAATCCGCCATTGTCAATTTTTAAATTCAACAAACACTTTCGATCTCAGAGACCCCAAAAACCCCCGAATAACAATTTTCAGCTAATTAAGTAAATTTTAAAAAATTTCGTTCGCCACCTTGAATCCGCCTTATTGAATTTTTAAATTTTACAAACATATTCGTACTCAGAGACCCCAAAATCCTCCGTGTAACAATTTTTAGCTAATTGAGAGAATTTTAAAAAATTTCGTTTGCCACATTGAATCCGCCTTATTGAATTTTGAAATTTAACAAACATATTTTTACTCAGAGACCCCAAAAACTCCAAGTAACCAATATTAGCCAATTTAAAGAATTAAAAAAAATTTTGTCGGTCATCTTGAATCCGCAATTTGAATTTTTAAATTTAACAAACACATTCAAACTCAGAGACCCCAAAATCCCCCGAGTAACAATTTTCAGCTAATTGAAAGAATTTTAAAAAACGTTGTCAGATAACTTGAATCCGCCATTGTTAATTTTTAAATTCAACAAACACTGTCGATCTCAGAGACTCCAAAAATCCCCGAATAACAAATTTCAGCTAATTAAGAGAATTTTAAAAAATTTCGTTCGCCTTCTTGAATCCGCCTATTTGAATTTTTAAATTTAATAAACATATTCGTCCTCAGAGACCCCAATAAACCCTGAATAACAATTTTCACCTAATTTAAAACAGTTTAAAAAATTTTGTCCGCCATTTTGAATTTTTAAATTTAACAAACATATTCGAACTCTGAGGCCCCAAAATCCCCCGAGTAACAATTTTCAGCTAATTAAGTGAATTTTAAAAAATTTCGTTCGCCATCTTGAATCCGCCTTTTTGAATTTTTAAATTTAACCAACATATTCGTACTCAGAGACCCCAAATTCCCCTGAGTAACAATTTTCAGCTAATTAAAAGAATTTTAAAACACGTTGTCCGCCAACTTGAATCCGACATTGTCAATTTTTAAATTCAACAAACATATTTGTACTCAGAAACCACAAAAACCCCCGAATAACAAATTTCAGCTAATTAAGTGAATTTTAAAAAATTTTGTTCGCCATCTTGAATCCGCCTTATTGAATTTTTAAATTAAACAAACATATTCGTACTCAGAGACACAAAAATCCCTCGAGTAACAATTTTCAGCTAATTGAGAGAATTTTAAAAAATTTTGTTTGCCACCTTGAACCCGCCATATTGAATTTTGAAATTTAACAAACATATTCGTACTCCGAGACCCCAAAAACTTTAAGTAACCAATATTAACCAATTTAAAGAATTTAAAAAAATTTTGTAGGCCATCTTGAATCCGCAATTTGAATTTTTAAATTTAACAAACACATTCGAACTCAGAGACCCTAAAATCCCCCGAGTAACAATTTTCAGCTAATTGAAAGAATTTTAAAACACGTTGTCCGCCAACTTGAATCCGACATTGTCAATTTTTAAATTCAACAAACATATTTGTACTCAGAAACCACAAAAACCCCCGAATAACAAATTTCAGCTAATTAAGTGAATTTTAAAAAATTTCGTTCGCCATCTTGAATCCGCCTTATTGAATTTTTAAATTTTACAAACATATTCGTACTCAGAGACCTCAAAATCCCCCGTGTAACAATTTTCAGCTAATTGAGAGAATTGTAAAAAATTTTGTTTGCCACATTGAATCCGCCTTATTGAATTTTGAAATTTAACAAACATATTTTTACTCAGAGACCCCAAAAACCCTAAGTAACCAATATTAGCCAATTTAAAGAATTTAAAAAAATTTTGTCGGTCATCTTGAATCTGCAATTTGAATTTTTAAAATTTAACAAACACATTCGAACTCAGAGACCCCAAAATCCCCCGAGTAACAATTTTCAGCTAATTGAAAGAATTTTAAAAAACGTTGTCAGATAACTTGAATCCGCTATTGTCAATTTTTAAATTCAACAAACACTGTCGATCTCAGAGACCCCAAAAATCCCCGAATAACAAATTTCAGCTAATTAAGAGAATTTTAAAAAATTTCGTTCGCCTTCTTGAATCCGCCTATTTGAATTTTTAAATTTAATAAACATATTCGTCCTTAGAGACCCCAATAAACCCCGAGTAACAATTTTCACCTAATTTAAAACAGTTTAAAAAATTTTGTCCGCTGTTTTGAATTTTTAAATTTAACAAACATATTAGAACTCTGAGGCCCCAAAATCCCTCGAGTAACAATTTTCAGCTAATTGAGAGAATATTAAAAAATTTCGTTCGCCATCTTAAATCTGCCTTTTCGAATTTTTTAAATTTAACAAACATATTCCTACTCAGAGACGCCAAAAACCCCCGAGTAACAATTTTCAGCTAATTGAGAGAATTTTAAAAAATTTTGTTTGCCACCATGAATCCGCCTTATTGAATTTTTAAATTTAACAAACATATTTGAACTCAGAGACCCCAAAATACCCCGAGTAACAATTTTCAGCTAATTGAGAGAATTTTAAAAAATTTTGTTTGCCACCTTGAATCCGCCTTATTGAATTTTTAAATTTAACAAACATATTCGTACTTAGAGACCCCAAAAACCCCCTACTAACAATTTTTAGCTAATTTAGAGAATTCTAAAAAATTTTGTCCGCTATCATGAATCCGCCTGATTGAATTTTTAAATTTAACAAACATATTCGTACTCGGAGACCCCAAAAACCCCAAGTAACCAATATTAGCCAATTTAAAGAATTTTAAAGAATTTTGTCCGCCACCTTAAATCCGCCTTTTTGAATTTTTAAATTTAACAAACATATTCGTACTCAGAGACCCCAATAACCCCCGAGTAACAATTTTTAGATAATGTAGAACATTTTAAAAAATATTGTCCACCATTTAAATTTTTAAATTTAAGAAACATATTCGAGCTCAGAGGCCCCAAAATCCCCCGAGTAACAATTTTCAGATAATTGAGAGAATTTTAAAAATTTTTGTCTTCTATCTTGAATCCGCCTGTTTGAATTTTTAAATTTAACAAACATATGCGAACTCAGAGACCCCAAATTCCCCTGAGTAACAATTTTCATCTAATTGAGAGAATTTTAAAAAATTTTGTTAGCCACCTTGAATCCTCTATTTTGAATTTTTAAATTTAACAAACATATTCATACTCAAAGACCCCAAAAACCCGCAAGTAACAATTATTAGCCAATTAAGAGAATTTAAAAAAACTTTGTCTTCCATCTTGAATCCGCCATTTTGTATTTTTAAATTTAACAAACATATTCGAACTCAGAGATCCCAAAAACCCCAGAGTAACAATTTTCAGCTAATTTAGAGAATTTTAAAATATTTTGTCCGCCATTTTGAATTTTTAAATTTAACAAACGTATTCAAACTCAGAGACCACAAAAACCCCCGAGTAACCATTATCAGCCAATTTTGAGAATTTTTAAAAAATTTGTCCTCCATCTTGAATCCGCCATTTTTAATTTTCAAATTTAAAAAACATATTCGATCTCAGAGATCCCAAAAACCCCCGAGTAACAATTTTCTGCTAATTTAGAGAATATAAAAAAATTTTGTCCGCCATTTTGAATTTTTACATTTAACAAACATATTCGTATTTAGAGACCACAAAAAACCCCGAGTAAGCATTATTAGCTAATTTAGAGAATTTTAAAAAATTGTGTCTGCTATCTTAAATTCGCTATGTTAAATTATTAAATTTAATAAACATATTCGGTCTGAGAGACCCCAAAACTCCCCGAGTAACAATTTGCAGATAATTTAGAGAATTTTAAAAAATTTTGTCGGCTATCTTAAATCAGTCATTTTGAATTTTTAAATTAAACAAACATATTCGTACTCAGAGACCCCAAAAACCCCCGAGTAAACATTATCAGCCAATTAAGAGAATTTTTAATTAATTTTATCCGCCATCTTTAATTCGCTATTTTGTATTTTTAAATTTAACAAACGTATTCGTTCTCAGACACAACAAAAACCCCCGAGTAACAATTTTCAGCTAATTTAGAGAATTTTAAAAAATTTTGTCGGCCCACCTAAATCAACCATTTTGAATTTTTAAATTTAACAAACATATGGGCAAATCCACGAAACTTTTAACTTTTGTGATACTTAAATCCAACACTTTTAAGTGTGTATTATTTTGAATTAAAACATAATGTATCATTATATTTCGATGAATTATATACAAAGTAACATTTATGTACATTATTAGAACAAAATATTAATTTGTCAATGAGTTTTACGAGTTAAAAAGTGAAAAAACGCTTAAATTTTATTTGAAACTCTTACAAAAGTTTATGTTCTTAACGATTTTATTTTTGCGGCGTATAAAACATCACTTTAGCTACAAGAAAAATAACTAATAGACATGTTTTTTAAAAAAAAATTTACTATACTATTAGTGTGCCATTAATGTAACTAAAGATATGAAGGTTTGATTGAGTGATACCATTTTTTAAGATACATGAATCACTAAATTTGTTCATATATATTATACTTAAATTCCGTTAATTATACAAAATGAAGCAGTAGTATTTCTATCGGGGAGTTTGTAAGAATTCTAGAGAAGTTTTGTAAAAAAGAACCATGCACAATAGAAAATAGAATGACTCATCAGTTGTCTGATGAGACTGTGAACGCTTACCCTTCTCTGGTTACTAGTAGGTGTGGTATTTTGACTGTTGTTGGTGAGATGCAAGGTGATTGGTCGAAAGTTGACGATTCGCAAACATACATACAAACATAATTAACTTAATATTTTATTAATACCTTAATGCAAGTAAACGCATAGAAACGAATATTTTAAAAAATCCTAGCGACGCTGAGATTCGAACCCTGATTTTCTAAACCGAACGCTAAACGCATACACGAGTCAGACGCACTACCACGGGGCCATTGAGGCTAATGATTTGGATTTCCAAGTACTCGGTGACCTCTAGTTCTGGCATGTGTCATTCAAATAAATTTTCACCAAACGAGGAAATGGCAATTCCTTTTGAGTATCTTTTGTTAATTACTTATTTTAGAGATAAAGATATTTTTTAGAAAAATAGTATTGTAGAATCTTATAAAAATAATCGAAATAAATATCAAAATTGAAGTGAAATAATATTTAAATTCAAGAGGAATTTTTAGTTTTCATCTAATCTTTGTAAAATTATGAAATAATAAGAACTAAAAACATTTCTATTATTTAAGTTTAACATCTCATTTCAATCATGTGAAACAGTAATAAGTTATTTCTGGTAAAAATTGACAAAAGTTTAGTCTAGTTAAATTTAGTATAACAATAGTTATTAGCAAATTATTAATAAAATAATTAAATAAGTTAAGTATCTCCAAAAAGTTGTTTTTCAAAGAATTTTAGAGTACACGTATTTTTTTGTTTGTCTGAAAAAATTTTTTTCATGAAGTTATAAAGATTTTAATTTTTGAAACTCTCGTTTACTTGAAATTTAAGAAAAAACCTTTTAACTGTAATAACTTTTTAAATAATTTGGATATCTTATTTTTTTTCAGGATCGGCCTGAAAGAGTTGTTAGTTGCTTCTCTTCAAAAGATGTAAAAAAATTTGCTCTTGATATTTTTCTATATTTCACGTTTTTTCAACAAATTCCGTTAAAACTCGATAAAAAGCTAATTTTTAGAAAACTTACCAGTGTTTTTGGATGAAAATAAGCAAATAATTTTTGAAAACGTGTAATTTATCAGAAACGTTTATATCTTAAACGTATCTAATTTTTATTTTAATTGAATTTTTTACATATTTTTTTAACTCCTTTCGTTAAAAATTCAAATTAAGAAATGGTTTTAGCTGAATAAAAATATTATTAAAGTTAATTTCACCAAATTTTGAATTATCAAGTTTCACATTTCTTAGAAAAAAATTATGTTGTGTCAAAATTTGTTGTTAAATAATAATTATTTAACATTTTATGTTTTTTCTTTGAATCTAGTGGAAATATGTAATTTTTATCCAATCTTGACAAATAATAGCTCATTTTTCTCTTTAAAACGTTATTTGTTGGCTTTTGTTGAATAACATTGTCTTTAAAAATATATCGAAATCAAATCTTATTTATCCAAGAACTTTTGAATAAAATATATTTTAAAAAATCCAACTAATATTAACCAACATTACCTGTTTATCAAAAGCAAGTGACTCTTAAAAAATCAAAGATATTGTAAAGTTTCATTTTCTGGTTTTCCGTAATTTTTTTCCAGCATTCTTTGAAAATTACTTTTTATTTAAACTAAAACTAGAATATTAAACATTAAAAAACAAAATAATTAAAGAAGACATTGGATTAAAAATTGTTTGTATTGGAAGTATAAACAAATCATAATTTATATTATGAATACAAAAATTTAAAGTATTTCTCTTTTTCTATTAGTTTCAAACAGTTGCTAAAAGTTTGTTGTAACAAATACTAATAACAATAACATTTTCTATGTTGTACCTGTCTAATAGATTACCTTTGAAATTCAACTGTGATAGACACACGGCACTGTTAACTGCGCGCGCGAACGCACTCAAATATTTTACGAAACTCATTCGTAACTCGTACAAATGGACATTTTGATATTTAGAACGGGCAAGTTTAGAATAAATGAAAAGTATATATTTGTAATTGTGTTAAAATAATTTATCAAATTAGATTTTCCAAAGAAAATAAAACTATTTTGTACTTTCCACAAAATAATTTGATAACTTTTGATGAATTAGTTTTATATGAATTACAGAAGTTTTTTTTACAGGCCTGTTTTATAAAATGTACAGAAAGTTTCGTAAATAGTTTAGAAAAGTTTAACATTAAGAGCAAAAAATTTAGTAAACAATACGAAACTTTGTTTTGTAAAGCGATTTATCCAAGACTACTGAAATAATTTTGTAGTATTCGAAAAACTTTTTTTTTCCGTGTGTCCTTATGGAAATTTCTAGTGAGGCGTAGAATGAAAATAAAAGTTCAATGAATTTCTAAATAGATAATAAAAAAACGCAACTTTTAAGACCTTTTTCGTTAATGTGTCATTAATTGTATTTCTGTAGGAACAATTTGAAGATGTTAATAAAAATCGTAATTTTATTTAAATTTATACGTTTTTCAAGGGCACAACTGCAATTGTACTTCAAATAGGTTAAAATATGGTGTAATCGAAACATTTTCTTACAGATATTAAAAAACCAAGTATGCCGCTTAAGGATTTTGAATATAATCAATTTTATTAAGTTAAGAATGTGCTCAAAATTTCAAAAGATAAATTCTTAAAAGCCTAAATCAGCAATTAAAGGTTCAATATTTTCGAAACTTGGTACACTTATGTAATTTTATCTGCTGCTTACGAAAATAATAATGAAAATTATCAAAGTATTCATTTTCATGGTAAAAATCATAAAAACCCATAAAAATCGTAGATTTTCGCATTTATCTCGGTAGATATAAAAAATATTAAAAAATGCTTTAAATAAAATTTGTAGATCTCAATAAAATACGTTTTTTATGTTTTATGCACTTTTAAACAAAAGTAAATATTTTTCGCGAAAAACGCAAAAAAGTGCAAAGCTCGAGATAAAAAACCAATTTTACATTACCGCAACGATAAGAACAACCTATTACTAATGTTACTATAGTAATTTCATATATTGATTATGAAAACCCTTTAAAATTTTGGAAGATTAGTATAATCTTATGTTAAAAAACATAAAAAGCTCATAAAAATCGTGATTTAAGAGAGACCGGGGTTACTGGGCGCGCTTTTTACTCTTTGTTTTGTATCAGTTTGTCATTTTTGCATTTCTGAAAACCTAATTGCACAGAAAACTTGCTGTAATATCTCAGCTTTAATTTAAAACAAGATAACTTCGGATAAATTTTGTACACTTTTTTTTAGAATAGTTTATTTGGAGTTGTGCAAAGTACGCCAAGCAACTCCGGGCCGGGGTGACTTAGCGCGGCTGTATAATGATATGATTTATAGTTTAAACAATATGTATGTTATATTATAATATTATATAATATATCTTATAGAGAAATTTTATAATAAAAGCATTTAAAATGAAACATATTTAATTAAAAAGAGAAAATTATCTTATACAACAATCAAGTAAACAATCATATAATCATATAAACTTTAAATATTAAGAGACGTAAAATTTTAAAGTTCTAAAAATTATTTTTTGTTTTGAAGAATCATTCTTGTTAATAAATAACATAAAAATGTTGATAAATGAGCCCCTCGCTCAAAGAACCACCTAAGTCGACTTAGGTGGTTTCTTCAAATTCGGTTATCTACGCAGTTTACAACATATATAGAACAAATCTGTTAAGTTTCCGAAGTTTTCAACCATTATTTATGATTTGATGAAGAGTTTAAGTGCGCAAAAACGAACAAAAGCGCGCCCGCAAGTACCACGTCCAGGCTAGGCGCAGCGCACAATATGACCAAAGTCACTATTTTTGGACACAAACATCTGCCGATAACTAAAAAATGAACCGATTTTAATATTTCTTTTTAAATACTCATAAATGTTTGTACAACAACGTTTAACAGGCAATTTTTAAATTGTTTAAACAATCTTAGTTAACAAATAAAGAACTTCAAAAGTTTTCTTTACTTAGATTTCGTTTCTTTTGTGAAATTAATTAATTACTATTGGCCTAGAGTTACAATACAGTTTAAAATGTTTGCGAACAATTTTTAAGTTGTTTAAACAATAATAGTTTAACTAAATAAAATCGAAAATGTTCTTAACTTAGATTACCTAGTAATTCTAGGTCAATTATAGTAATTAATTAATTTTAATTAAGATTGTTTAAACAATTTAAAAATTGTTTGCATACATTTTCTTTTGTATTTTAATTCAAGGTAATAATTTAATTTTAAAAAAGAAACAAATTGAAAGTAAGCAAAACTTTTAAAGTTATTTATTTCTTAACTAAGATTGTTTAAACAATTTAATAATTGTTAGTAAACATTTTCTTCTGTTTTGTAATTCTAGGCAAATAGTAATTAATTAATTTCACAAAAGAAACGAAATGAAAGGAAGCGAAACTTTTAAAGTTATTTATTTGTTAACTAAGATTATTTAAAGAAATTAAAAATCGTTGGTTAGTACCTAGAACTATTTAAAATATTTTAGACAAAATTTTTGTGTAAAATATATAATTTTATTTTGTGTATTTCAGCAAAATAGTTATTTTTGTATCGTTTTTTATAGTTCGCCGGAAAAACCACTTAAGTGCTTTGTTATAAATAAATGTTTTTAAAATATTTAGAATAATTTTATTTAACTTTTTTTTTGTCAAAACTTGTGATTCGATAATTCATCATTAGTTTTAAAAAAATTTCAAGGTAATAATTATGTAAATTATACATGTAATTTGTTTCTATATGTTTAATTTAAGTTTTTTGTCCAAAACCTAAGTCGACTTAGGTGGTTCATTGAGCGAACGGCTCAAATGTAATTCGATGAATATTTTTGGTATTTCAATTAAAAAAATTTATTTCTACCACACATGCACGAAAACCTCGTGTTTTCGTTCGCCTTAAGCGGGGCAGAACTCACAGTTTTCAGGTCAGTGAACGTTAGAGGTAAAAAAAACTTCCAAACAGTGAAAAAAACTCTCATCGCGCAGGCGTATTGCGGCGCGCCGCAATGCGCGATGAGAGTTTTTTTCACTGTTCGGAAGTTTTTTTATCTCTAACGTCACTAACCTGAAAACTGCGAGTGCTGACCCGCTAACGCGTACAAAACACGAGATTTTCGTACATCTGTGATAGAATATCCCTTGATGCATAATATACTATATTTAAGGGGTTACGCCTAGTTGTCATAGGCAAAAAAACAGTAATATTTGACAATTTTTTTTCTTTTTCATAAAACTTTTTTAAAAAAAGTAATAATTTATTTAAAAGTGCATATATTTTAACACTTAAAAATAATTTAACAACCAAAAAATATTTAAAATTATTTAACTTGCAATAGGTTCATAAAAAATGCATTTTTTAAAAATGGTTTTGCGGTGGACAGCTTTTTTCGGAAACAACTAGTCTGAAATCAAAAATCCAAAAACTTTCTGTTAGTACGATGCCATACGCAGTTCGTGAACAAAGAGTTTTAAAAAATTTTAATTTTTAGTAAAATGGCAGCCGTTTTTGACAAAAAAACGATTTTTTAAGCAAAAAATTTTGGATTTTCATTAATAAAAATGAAAGTTTTTATTCAAATAAAAAATCCGTCGTTCACGAACTAGCTATTTATGTGTCAAATAATCCCTATAAATTTAAAGCCGATCGGTTCGGTAGTTTTTGAGAAATCTTGTCCACCGCATGGGTATTTCTTGAAAAATGTAATTTCGAGAAAAACGCATTTAAAGTTTTTAGAACGGAGTGACCAAAATTTTTATAAAAAATTGATCAGATTCGCTTGAAACTTGTTATTCGGGAGTTTTTGGGGTTGCTAATTACGAATCTGAAGTCAGTTTTTCAAAATTCAAAATGGCGGATCCAATATGGCGGACAAAATTTTAAAAAAGTTTTTGATTTGCTTTAAACTTGTTACTCGGTGATTTTTTGGGGTCTCTGATTACGAATCTGAAGTCAGTTTTTCAAAATTCAAAATGGCGGATCCAATATGGAGGACAAAGTTTTAAAAAAGTTTTTGATTTGCTTGAAACTTGTTACTCTGACATTTTGAATTTTGAAAAACTGACTTTAGATTCGTAATCAGCGACCCCAAAAACCCCCGAGTAACAAGTTTCAAGCAAATCAAGAACTTTTTAAAATTTTGTCCGCCATATTGGATCCGCCATTTTGAATTTTGAAAAACTGACTAGGCGTAACCCCTTAACATTTTTTGTTTGAATAACAGCGGATTTTAAACTTTAAAAACATTAAATTACATGAAATAAACATTTTACTTTTTGGTAAACATTAAAGAATTACAAGAACAAACATTAAATGTGACTATATTAATAATAATTAATAATTTTTTAAATATAAATTTAAATTTGCATTTAAAAAATTAATTATGCATTAATTATTAATTATTAATTTTAGTTGACTATAATTTTTAATTTACTAATATTTAATAACAAATATGAATAGTAATTGGCTTATTTATTACAAAAAAACTAAATTTACTGTGTTAGATTTACTAATCTTGTAGATATCTGTTAGTTTAAGTACGCCAGGTAATTCCGGAAGAACCGAGCCGACTAACCTCGAAGATACTTTTTATACATTTATTAATTTTTAATAAAAATAAAAAATTCTTTATTCTTTATTCCAAAATTTATGTTTTAAACCCCGTTTCTATGAAAATTCTAAAAACGTTTCAGTTAAAATGAAATACCCAGCTTATAAAACGAATGCAAGTCGACGACTCCAGACCCACATTCGTGCAGCCTTGCCAGATACCCTCACCCGACACATCTGCGCAAGTCTCTAGAAAGTCGTATAATTAGTCCAAGTGAGCGGGGTAGTTTGAAAAGCTTTAAATTAAGCTATTTCAAATTACCCCGCTTACTTGGACCAATTATACGACTTTCTAGAGACTTGCGCAGATGCGTCGGGTGAGGGTATCTGGCAAGACTGCAATCGTGTTTGGAGAAAAAAAATACATTGAAAACCACTCCGATATTCAAACTGAAAAAAAGGTCAAATTTTTCAGGTTTGTGTAATTAATTAACATTATAGAGTTAAACATTGACGGCGTGAGATAAAATGTATTACGGATACAAATTAATAGTGCTAAGACATACTTGAACACATATACAAAGTGTCATCAATGTGCCTGCAAATTTAAAAAAAAAAAAAAAAAATCTTGAAAGTCAAAAGTTTTGTGGATTTGCCCATATACGTACTCAGAGACCCTAAAAACCCCCGTGTAACAGTTTTCAGCTAATTTAAAAAATTTTAAAAAATTTTGTCCGCTATCTTAAATCGGCCATTTTGAATTTTTAAATTTAACAAACATATTCGTACTCAGAGACCCTAAAAACCCCCGAGTAAATATTATCAGCCAATTTAGAGAATTTTATACAATTTTGTCAACCATCTTGAATTTGCTATTTTGAATTTTCAAATTTAACAAACCTATTCGTACTCAGAGACCCAAAAAATCCGTGAGTAACAATTTTCAGCTAATTTAGAAAATTTTAAAAAATATTGTTCACCATCTTGAATCCACCATTTTGGATTTTTAAAGTTTACAAACGTATTCGTAGTCAAAGACCCTAAAAACCCCCAAGTAACAATTTAAAGCTAATTTAGAGAATTTTAAAAAATTTTGTCCGCCATCTTGAATCCGCCATTTTTAATATTTAAATTCAACAAACATAATAGATCTCAGAGACCCCAAAAACCCCCTTGTAACCATTACCAGCCAATTTAGAGAATTTTAAACAATTTTGTCCGCTATCTTGAATCCGACATTTTGAATTTTTAAATTTAACAAACATAATCGTACTCAGAGACATTAAAAACCCCCGAGTAACCATTATCAGCCAATTTAGAGAATTTTAAACAATTTTGTCGGCCATCTTGAATTCGCTATTTTGTATTTTTAAATTTAACAAACGTATTCGTTCTTAGAGAAAACTAAAACCCCCGAGTAACAATTTTCAGCTAATTTAGAGAATTTTAAAAAATTTTGTCGGCCAACCTAGTAGTATAGCAAAGAGAGAACCAGCGCACAGTTCCGATTTTCGCCACCAGGTGGCGCCCTAGTCAGTTACCTGCAGTGGATTTTTAGCGGTTTGTTGATAAATTACCTGCGGTCGGTAATGCAGATTTCGCGCGTGTTACCTTGTGTCGGTAATGCAGATTACTTGCTTGGTCGACGGTAAGGTAGATTTCCGAAATCGGTTACCCTTAGTCGGTATTACCATATGTCAGCATTCTCTTGGGGATTCTCCTACGTCATTTTAAATTTTTACCCTTACTTTTGCGCGGAAATTTAAAAGTTTCCTCTACTTTTAGGTTTTTCAAGCGGGGGATTTCTCCATAGACGGTGCTGCAATCGAATCGCACTAAGTTTAACTTAAAATCTTAACCTTTCTAATTTGCATAAACTGTGTATTGTTGTTAACTTTTACCTTAGGACTAATTGCATGTGTTTATGACCTCATCCATCTGTAGAATTTGCATAAACCATAAATTGTTGTTCACTTTTATCTTAGAAATAAGTTACATGTCTTTGGTACTACCACCCACTGTCCACCTAGTATATGTTTTCAATGTATGTATCATATGCCTAACACCCCCCCCCCCCCCACCCACAAACCCGCCACCCACTTAGTATATGTTTTGACAGAAACTACTCTATTCCCAACACCACCCACCTACCAAACCCAAAATGTATTGGGACTTAAATTTTCAAAATACCAAGATTAGCAGGTAGATTAGGGGGGTGGGTCACGTTGGGCCTGATTTGACGTATGGTGCGCAAACGAGATGCGCGTGGCCAATGTGAACGGATACTCAAGCGATGTATATTCGGTCTAGCTTAAAAAAGAAAGGTCAACGATCCCCCTAAAGGCCTAAGCAGATAAAAATACGGTTACGGGACCAGAGCATGAGACAGAAAAAGACAGAAACAGTCTCTGTCCTTTATTATCTCATGCCCCGCTCCCGTAACCGTATTCGTTGTGCTTTGGGCTTAAGCCAAAGAGTTTTGCTATTTTTCTCTTCCACTATCGCTGTTACTGACGCATGAAATAGAAAGGAACAAGGAGAGGAGGATGAAATTGCCACATCGTTTTAAAATTCACCTTCTCCTTTCAGTACAAATGTACTAAATTTTACAGTTGTAAAATACATAATTTACTCTCCACCAACAGAAAATGCATTGGAACTGTAAAAAATTTAATTGTATTTTGTATTGTATCGAATCACATACAATGGATTGTACATGTAATACTAACAATAAGTCTTTTTTAACATTCCTAAGCGCTGAGCAGTCTATATCTTATAAATTTCATATCAACAATTATATTAAAAAAGAATTATCAAATATGCTGTAAATAATGATAAGTGTAATAATATAATGATATTATCGGTATTATAAAGCGTACAAAGCTGACCTTTTAGACATAACCTAAAAGATCCGGCCATCATATTTGTTTACATACGTCCTGGAGCTATAATGTCAAACGCAAGTACGCATGCTTTCATAATGCGCGCGTTATTTGAAATTTTTAGAAATTGAAGAAAGAGACCTAAGAAGAAAATTGGTTATTTTACAGGAGAGCGAAAACAAAAGTCGAGCGTGCATGGTAATCTGTACAAATCGAGAGATTTGAATTGTTATAACTTGAAAATTATTAAATAAAAACCTTTTCTGACTTTAGATAATGAAAAAGGAACCTTTGATTAAATTAAAACATCAATAAACCGAAAATCGATTTTTTACTTCTTAGGTCCCTTTCTTCAGAACGCGTCACATTATTACTATCTTTTAACATATTTATTATGATTAAATAATTTTACTTTAAGAAAAAATAAACTTCATGAAATATATTTTATATAAAGAAAGTATAAATACATTTTTTAAATATGTTTAAAATTAATTTATTAAAAGCATTTCTAATCAACGTGTGTATTTTGACCAATCGCACTTATGCCTGTACTTTATGTTGTCAGCAGTCAGGTTCGCCAACCAAAAAACAAAAAATGCTGCGTTGCAGCACCTTTTTTTAATTATTCATATCCGAAAAGAATTTTTTAAAAACACTTAGGTTTCTTTTCCTTTTATATTACAATATTTCTTATGACTTTATATTTATTGTTTATAAAAAAATCTATTCTAAAGAAAAAAATACTGTGGTTAAGATAGCACTATTTTATTTTGTTAAGTTGGTGTATAGTAACAGCCAAAAGTTTTTTTATTTTACTAAATGTTTAAATTATATAATATTTATATTTTATAATTATAAATTACTTTGGATAAAATAAAAATTGTTTTTTTTTCAGGAAAACTAATACCTAACCTTTTAAGATAACTCTTTATTAATGTTCACAAAAACACTCGATATGGGATTTACATGTTAATTGCATTTAGCTTTTTCACAATTTAACTTTTTCAAAAGTTAACTTTAACTTTTCCAAAAGTTAACTTTAACTTTTTCGAAAGTTAACTTACATTCTTATGGGATCTACATGTTAATTGCATTTAACTTTTTCACAATTTAACTTTTTCAAAAGTTAACTTTAACTTTTTCAAAAGTTAACTTTAACTTTTCCAAAAGTTAACTTTAACTTTTCCAAAAGTTAACTTTAACTTTTCCGAAAGTTAACTTTAACTTTTCCGAAAGTTAACTTTAACTTTTCCTAAAGTTAACTTTAACTTTTCCAAAAGTTAACTTTAACTTATTCGAAAGAAATCTCTAAACAATTGGATGCTTTGAGATTACTATATAGGTTGAATATAGGTTGATCTTATAAATTCTCATTAATTCTTCAAATTGCGAATTGTAAAATTCTTTACCTTTATCAGTTTGTAATTTCTTTGGAATGCGCATTTCCCATGTAATATACGTAGAAAACGTAGAAAGCTAGGTAATTTAAATGTCAAATGTATAATGTATATCTACCCAGATAACCAGCGTACAATACGTACCATTGCATTATACTACTACTATATACGAGTATAATGATACTGATTTTTGAAGTACTGATTCTAAACTCTAATGGCCTGTTTACACCTTCGAAAAAAAAAATTTTTTTCGCATTGGAGGGAAGAGGACAGACTGTGTATCTGAACTCTTTACTCTCATGCGAAAAATTTTTTTTTTTTTGGAAGGTGTAAATAGGCCATAATAGTGCCAGTATGTATGTACCTTTTTATTACATTTGTATGACGTACTTGTATCGTACTAGTATTACACTTGTATGTAATTCATAAAAACTTTAAGATTTTTAGTTAGTACGCGTACTAAATAAATATGGAGTCATACCAAAGTCGTACTAATCTATCATCTTGAAAAATAATTTGAAAATTTGAGTACATAGTAAGATTATAATGCAAGTACACTGAGAGAAATGTATAGTCAAACTTACTATCCTGGATATTAAAAAATATTAATTTTAATATCTGAATATTAAGTTTGAATATCTAAATACTCAGTTTTAATATCTGGATGTTAAGTTTTAATATCTACTAATATCATTTTTCTCAGTGTACAGGGCCAGTACATCATACTGTTGAAAAAAAAATAGGGGAGACCGAGGAGGAAAGTAACAGAGGTGGAAAGTAACAACGCTTATAACTTCTAAACCAATCAGCGAAGAGACATGGTCCCAAAGTAATTTTTTGTCCAGTTTTACCCCCTCTACCTTCCCTATATCATGCGCGAGCTGGTTTGGGAACCGTATGTCTGATATTGACATGTTGTGCAAAAATTACGATAAAAGTAAGTTTTTGCCTACACTGAAAAACTTTAGTGATCAATATTTAGTAAGAGACGTTCAGTTTTTAGAAAACAATTATTAATGTGGGGAAAAAATGGCGTAACTGGAAAAATTTAGTAGTCAGGCGATCAAACCTCCGTTCCCCCACCACTCACAACTACACGCTTTACTTGCTAGTGTGCGCAACCATTTTGATCGCCTAACTACTAAATTTTTCCAGTTACGCCATTTTTTCCCCACATTAATAGTCGTTTACTAAATATTGATCACTAAAGTTTTTCAGTGTAAATTTTCAAAATATCATATTTCTTTGATTTTATAAATATTTCGTGCTTTTCGTAATTTTGAAGCTTAATTATCTACCTTTAGGTTGTACTTGTGTATAATTAAAAAATATAAAATACTTTTGTGTAATTTTAACTTGCTTTTTGAAATGCAAGGAAAAGAGGAGTGAGGAGAAAAGTAACAACGTGTTACTTTCCATGCTTTATTTTTATAAACATCCTCCTTTTTTATAACTATGTGATTTTATATGTTTATTTCATATTTTAATGATGAAATATTGAACTATTGATTGGAATTTTTTTTAAAAACGATGCTTTTTAACGTCATAGCTATGGAACGAATATTAAATAGATAAAAAAAGCTTGATTACAAAAAAGTGTAAAAATATGTGCCAATTATGTACAAAATGTAGTTAATATTACTTTGTCTTTTTTATATGTTCATAATAAAAATAATTTTAATTAATAGCAGTTTTATATTTGAAATGCTAGCCTTAATTTTTAAGTGTTACTTTTCTTCTTCGTGCTGTTACTTTCCACCTCAAGGGTGAGGAGGATAGTAACAAACAAAGAGCTGATTAAAAAGTCCTGCTGTTGACTATCTAATTATTATTTATGTTTAATTCCAATTTTATTTAATAGGTGAAGGTCCAAGCTTTCGATTAGTATGTTTACAGAACTTATCCGACAAATAATTTTGATGTTATCATCAAAAATTGATTTTTGGTACTTTCCTCCTCTCCTCTATGCACATACTGGCACTGTACCAATTTAATACAAGTAACTAAACGTGATTAAATGTACGTGAACTGACCTATGCCACATTATGTAGAAATGTAGAAAGGTAAATTACATAGGTAATATACGTTAATGAGGAATCGGACAAACATTAAAAAATGTCAGAAATTTTTTAAATTTTGAGAAATGATATTATTTGCTACAACAAAAAAGCATGCAAAATTTGAAAATTTTTTGCTAAATAATTTAGAAGTTAAAAAAATTATTTATTTATCATGGTCTCTTATGAAGAAACGGTAACCAAGGTAGGGGAGAGTAGTCAGAGTTGGACAGTGGTCAGAGTTGAATCATCGCGTTTATTTTGTTTTATTACAGTAGATCCATATATCTTTGTGTGTAAATACTTGTTAGCAATGCCAGCGAACTTTTTACATGGATTGCAGTGAAGTGTGCGAACTATATAGACGCATTAAGCGAGTCCGTGTTATACGCTCAACAAAAAACGTTTTTGTAGTTTCAAAATTAGATAATTAAATGTAGCAGAAATATGCCAAAGACAAATTAAGTTGACTAAAATTGTTCATTAAGATGTTATACAAAAATGTGGAACGTAATTTGGTGTTTGTATAAAGCGTTCATGGTGTGTGTGTGTGATAAGAAGCTAAACGACGCTTGAGTCAAGGTTGGTACACCCAAAATTTTGCAATTCTGAAGCATGTTTGCAATGAAAATGAATTTGTAAACTTAAAAAGGTGTGAAAAACTTCATTTCTATTGGAAACAAAGAAAATTCAAATTTTTCGTAATACTCTTTTCACTTTTAGATCAATTTCGCGATACAAGAGGAAATATGATTTATTCCAGTTTCATGTTTCCCTTTGTCATTTCCAAATGTATTTGAGTGCCATTCTATCATGTGAAGGCAAATATATTGTAATTTTCAATCATTTATCTTCATATTTCATTGATTTTCTACAGTGACCCAACTCTGACTACCATGTTCAACTTTGACTACCTTTTTTTTTTTTAAATGCCTATAACTCCGAAACTTTTGGTACAAATTTTTTGCAATGTGTAGCAAAAACATTGCATTTGAGTAGAACTTTCCAATAATATAAGAGACATCGCAAAAGTCGGCCTGCAGGAGAAGTTATAGAGAAAAGTCAAAACTATATCCAAATCTGACTACTCTCCCCTACTTTGAAAGTAAATTGCTAATAGATATCGATGCCAGATTTTCTTGGGCTAATTGTATTTAAATGATGAATATTTCAGGTTTAATAAATCAAAAAACTTTATTCAGTCTAGATGCGGCAACGCTGTAAAGCTGTCAAATGCAGTAAAGAACGTAGGTTACGTAAGTTAGGTTTGAGTCAGGTAAGAAGTTCCGGCTACAAGCGCGCTAAATTCAAATTCATTAATATTAAAGTTTTTTCAATTCACTTACAGATTGTCAATTATTACACAGGCCAACAAGATTTTGTTGACTAAAATATTATAGCCGATTTTTATAGGATTTTTTCCGTAGAATCCGAATCTGACCTTGAAAATGTCGGATTGGCTCTAGTTTTTGAACAATTTAGGTTAGAAGTTGCCAAAAATCGCGTTTTTGGCACTTTTTAACCGCTTGTAAAAAGGTAAAGTGAAATGATAACAGAGCCTACATATGATAAAATGAAAGCTTAAACATTGCCCTTTAAGATCCAAAATCAAAAAACTGTGTATCTTATGATCCGACCAGTAGGGGGCTGTTTTTGCATTGTTACATAACTGTCAACTAAATAAAAAAATGGGTTATTTGAATCAAAGTTTCGGGAAAAAGGTTTTATGGGTCACTAATCGCAAATTTGATGACCAGTTTTTAATTTGACAGTTGGCAGCTGTCAACATAACTGTCAACTAAATAAAAAAATGGGTTATTTGAATTAAAGTGTCGGGAAAAAGGTTTTATGGGTCACTAATCGCAAATTTGACGACCAGTTTTTAATTTGACAGATGGCAGCTGTCAACATACCTGTCAACTGAATAAAAAAGTGGGTTATTTGAATCAAAATGTCAGAAAAAATGTTTTATGGGTCACTGATCGCAAATTTGATTAACAGTTTTTAATTTGACAGTTGGCAGCTGTCAACATAACTGTCAACTAAATAAAAAAATGGGTTATTTAAATTAAAGTGTCAGGAAAAAGGTTTTATGGGTCATTTATCACAAATTTGAACACCTGTTTTTAATTTGACAGTTGGCAGTTGCCAACATAACTGTCAACTGAATAAAAAAATGGGGTATTTAAATCAAAATGTCAGAAAAAAGGTTTTATGGGCCACTAATCGCAGATTTCAACACCTGTTTTTAATTTGACAGTTGGCAGCTGCCAACATAACTGTCAACTAAATTATAAAGTGAGTTATTTGAATGAAAATGTCAGAAAAAAGGTTTTATATGCCGCTGATCGCAAATTTGATGACCAGTTTTTAATTTGACAGTTGGCAGCTGTCAACATAACTGTCAACTTAATTAAAAAGTTATTTGTTTTAAGAAAAATACCAGTAAATTGGTTTTTGGGGTCACTGATCACAAATTTGATATCCAATTTTCATTTTGAAAATTTAAAATTGTCAAAATAACTGTCAACTTAATTAAAAAGTGATTTGTTGTACTCGAAATAACAGTAAAAAGGTTCTTGCGGTCACCGATAACGAATTTGAGAACCAGTTTTCTGTTTGACTTTTGACAACTGTCCACGTAATTGTCCCACTTATCCTAATTGTCTATATAGATCCGATTACTAATTAGATAAATACACTCCAATTAGGATTAAGAAACTTCGACATAATTTTTAATAAATAAAATCTTTCTTTAGCACATTTGGCTGTTCAATTGATAGTTGGCAATAGTCTAATTTTGAAATCGACAAAAATTTATGATTAGTGGACACACACAAAATTTTACTGTAACATTTCATAAAATAAATTACATTTTAGCGAAGTAAACTCTTGAGGTCCCAACTGTCAATTTTTTTAACTGCACAAATTTGCAACCACAATTCCCGAAATCTTTTGTACTTAAATTACTTTTCAGCAAAGCTGACAGTTTAGTTAACAGATACAAATTGTTAAATTGCTAACTGGATATCAAATTTCTGATCAGATACATAACAAAAATTTACTGTCATTTTTATTACAACAAAGTACCTTTTCATTAAGTTGACAGTTATCTTAACAGCTGACAAGTGTCAAACTGAAATCTGCAAATCAAATTTGTGATAAGTTACCCCACAAAAATTTTTACTGTCATTTTTCTTACAATAAAACACTTTTTAATCAAGTTGACAGTTATGTTGTCAGTTGTCAAAAGTTAAACTGAAAACTGGATATCAAATTCGTGATCAGTGACGCTGAAAACCTTTTTAGTGTCATTTTGAGTACAACAAATCACTTTTTAATTAAGTTGACAGTTATTTTGACAGCTGTCAACTTTCAAATCGAAAATTGGACATCAAATTTGTGATCAGTGACCCCAAAAACCATTTTACTGTCATTTTTCTTACAACAAATCACTTTTAAATTAAGTTGACAGTTATGTTGACAACTGTCAACTCTCAAACTAAAAACTGGATATCAATTTCATGATCAGTGACCCTGAAAACCTTTTTAGTGTCATTTTGAGTACAACAAATCACTTTTTTATTAAGTTGACAGTTATTTTGAGCGCTGTCAACTTTCAAATCGAAAATTGGACATCAAATTTGTGATCAGTGACCCCAAAAACCATTTTACTGTTATTTTTCTTACAACAAATCACTTTTAAAAGAGTTGACCGTTATGTTGGCGACTGTCAACTCTCAAATAGAAAATCGCATATCAAATTTGTGATCTGTAATCCCAATAACGTCGTTACTGACATTTTTATTTCAACAAGCTACTTATTAATTTAGTTGACATTTATGTTGAAAGCTGCCGACTGTCAAATTATAAACTAGATAACAAATTCGTGATCATCGAACCATAAAACCTTCGTACATACGTTTTTATTAACATAACTCACTTTTTTCTTCAGTTGACAATTACGTTGACAGTTGTCAACAGTCAAACAGAAAACTGGCTACCAAATTCGTTATTGGTGACCCCAAAAAACATTTTAACTGACATTTTTGTACAACAAATAACTTTCAAATTAATTTGACATTTATTTTGACAGCTGTCAACTAACAAATCTAAAAATTGGATATCAAATTTGAGATCAGTGACCCTGGAAACCTTTTTATTGTCATTTTCATTTCAACATCTAACTTTGTTGTTAAGTTGACAGGTATGTTGACAGCTGCCATCTGTCAAATTAAAAACTGGTCGTCAAATTTGCGATTAGTGACCCATAAAACCTTTTTCCCGAAACTTTGATTCAAATAACCCATTTTTTTATTTAGTTGACAGTTATGTAACAATGCAAAAACAGCCCCCTACTGGTCGGATCATAAGATACACAGTTTTTTGATTTTGGATCTTAAAGGGCAATGTTTAAGCTTTCATTTTATCATATGTAGGCTCTGTTATCATTTCACTTTACCTTTTTACAAGCGGTTAAAAAGTGCCAAAAACGCGATTTTTGGCAACTTCTAACCTAAATTGTTCAAAAACTAGAGCCAATCCGACATTTTCAAGGTCAGATTCGGATTCTACGGAAAAAATCCTATAAAAATCGGCTATAATATTTTAGTCAACAAAATCTTGTTGGCCTGTGTAATAATTGACAATCTGTAAGTGAATTGAAAAAACTTTAATATTAATGAATTTGAATTTAGCGCGCTTGTAGCCGGAACTTCTTACCTGACTCAAACCTAACTTACGTAACCTACGTTCTTTACTGCATTTGACAGCTTTACAGCGTTGCCGCATCTAGACTGAATAAAGTTTTTTGATTTATTAAACCTGAAATATTCATCATTTAAATACAATTAGCCCAAGAAAATCTGGCATCGATATCTATTAGCAATTTACTTTCAAAGTAGGGGAGAGTAGTCAGATTTGGATATAGTTTTGACTTTTCTCTATAACTTCTCCTGCAGGCCGACTTTTGCGATGTCTCTTATATTATTGGAAAGTTCTACTCAAATGCAATGTTTTTGCTACACATTGCAAAAAATTTGTACCAAAAGTTTCGGAGTTATAGGCATTTAAAAAAAAAAAAGGTAGTCAAAGTTGAACATGGTAGTCAGAGTTGGGTCACTGTAGAAAATCAATGAAATATGAAGATAAATGATTGAAAATTACAATATATTTGCCTTCACATGATAGAATGGCACTCAAATACATTTGGAAATGACAAAGGGAAACATGAAACTGGAATAAATCATATTTCCTCTTGTATCGCGAAATTGATCTAAAAGTGAAAAGAGTATTACGAAAAATTTGAATTTTCTTTGTTTCCAATAGAAATGAAGTTTTTCACACCTTTTTAAGTTTACAAATTCATTTTCATTGCAAACATGCTTCAGAATTGCAAAATTTTGGGTGTACCAACCTTGACTCAAGCGTCGTTTAGCTTCTTATCACACACACACACCATGAACGCTTTATACAAACACCAAATTACGTTCCACATTTTTGTATAACATCTTAATGAACAATTTTAGTCAACTTAATTTGTCTTTGGCATATTTCTGCTACATTTAATTATCTAATTTTGAAACTACAAAAACGTTTTTTGTTGAGCGTATAACACGGACTCGCTTAATGCGTCTATATAGTTCGCACACTTCACTGCAATCCATGTAAAAAGTTCGCTGGCATTGCTAACAAGTATTTACACACAAAGATATATGGATCTACTGTAATAAAACAAAATAAACGCGATGATTCAACTCTGACCACTGTCCAACTCTGACTACTCTCCCCTACCTTGGTTACCGTTTCTTCATAAGAGACCATGATAAATAAATAATTTTTTTAACTTCTAAATTATTTAGCAAAAAATTTTCAAATTTTGCATGCTTTTTTGTTGTAGCAAATAATATCATTTCTCAAAATTTAAAAAATTTCTGACATTTTTTAATGTTTGTCCGATTCCTCATTAACGTATATTACCTATGTAATTTACCTTTCTACATTTCTACATAATGTGGCATAGGTCAGTTCACGTACATTTAATCACGTTTAGTTACTTGTATTAAATTGGTACAGTGCCAGTATGTGCATAGAGGAGAGGAGGAAAGTACCAAAAATCAATTTTTGATGATAACATCAAAACTATTTGTCGGATAAGTTCTGTAAACATACTAATCGAAAGCTTGGACCTTCACCTATTAAATAAAATTGGAATTAAACATAAATAATAATTAGATAGTCAACAGCAGGACTTTTTAATCAGCTCTTTGTTTGTTACTATCCTCCTCACCCTTGAGGTGGAAAGTAACAGCACGAAGAAGGAAAGTAACACTTAAAAATTAAGGCTAACATTTCAAATATAAAACTGCTATTAATTAAAATTATTTTTATTATGAACATATAAAAAAGACAAAGTAATATTAACTACATTTTGTACATAATTGGCACATATTTTTACACTTTTTTGTAATCAAAGTAGTATAGCTATGAGAGAACCAGCGCACAGTTCCGATTTTCGCCACCAGGTGGCGCCCTAGTCAGTTACCGGCAGTGGATTTTTAGCGGGTTTGTTGATAAATTACGGTCGGTCGGTAATGCAGATAACTTGCTTGCTCGACGGTAAGGTAGATTTCCGAAATCGGTTACCCTTAGTCGGTATTACCATATGTCGGCATTCTCTTGGGGATTCTCCTACGTCATTTTAAATTTTTACCCTTACTTTTGCGCGGGAATTTAAAAGTTACCTCTACTTTAGGTTTTTCAAGCGGGGGATTTCTCCATAGACGGCGCTGCAATCGAATCGCACCAAGTTTAACTTAAAATCTTAACCTTTCTAATTTGCATAAACTGTGTATTGTTGTTAACTTTTACCTTAAGGCTAATTGCATGTGTTTATGACCCCATCCATCTATAGAATTTGCATAAACAATAAATTGTTGTTAACTTTTATCTTAGAAATAAGTTACATGTCTTTGGTACTACCACCCACTGTCCACCTAGTATATGTTTTCAATGTATGTATCATATGCCTAACACCCCCCCCCCCCACCACCACCAACCCACCACCCACTTAGTATATGTTTTGACAGAAACTATTCTATTCCCAACACCACCCACCTACCAAACCCAAAATGTATTGGGACTTAAATTTTCAAATATTGAGATTAGCGGGTAGATTAGGGGGTAGATTAGGGAGTGGGTCACGTTGGGCCTGACTTGACGTATGGTGCGCAACGAGATGCGCGTGGCCAATGTGAACGGATACTCAAGCGATGTATATTCGGTCTAGCTTAAAAAAGAAAGGTCCACGATCCCCCTAAAGGCCTAAGCAGATAAAAATACGCTTACGGGACCAGAGCATGAGACAGAAAAGGACAGAAACAGTCTCTGTCCTTTATTATCTCATGTCCTGCTCCCGTAACCGTATTCGTTGTGCTTTGGGCTTAAGCCAAAGGGTTTTGCTATTTTTCTCTTCCTCTATCGCTGTTAATGACGCAGGAAATAGAAAGGGACAAGGGGAGGAGGATGCAATTGTCACATCGTTTTAAAATTTACCTTCTCCTTTCAGTACAAATGTACTAAATTTTACAGTTGTAAAATACATAATTTACTCTCCACCAACAGAAAATGCATTGGAACTGTAAAAATTTAATTGTATTTTGTATTGTGACACTATGAAAATAAATCGCTTTGCGTAACATATAGTAAATTTTAACGTATTATGATGAAAATATTCGGTCCGATAAATAAATATTTCACTTATAAATTTCTTATTAGAAAGTAAAGGATTAGAAAAGTAGTAAAAACACATTGATAGTAGTAGGGTTTATTTGAATAACACCTAGAATACATTCTACAGTTTCAATATATAAATTTAGAAAACAATTTCGAAGAGCTACTACATTCTTTACAGCTCATTTATCGAATCACATACAATGGATTGTACATGTAATTAACAATGAGTCTTTTTTAACATTCCTAAGCGCTGAGCAGTCTATATCTTCTAAATTTCATATCAACAATTATATTAAAAAAGAATTATCAAATATGCTGTAAATAATGATAAGTGTAATAATATAATGATATTATCGGTATTATAAAGCGTACAAAGCTGACCTTTTAGACATAACCTAAAAGATCCGGCCATCATATTTGTTTACATACGTCCTGGAGCTATAATGTCAAAAACAAGTACGCATGCTTTCATAATTCGCGCCTTATTTGAAATTTTTAGAAATATATTACTATCTTTTAACATATTTATTATGATTAAATAATTTTATTTTAAGAAAAAATAAACTTCATGAAATATATTTTATACAAATAAAGTATAAATACATTTTTTAAATATGTCTAAAATTAATTTATTAAAAGCATTTCTAATCAACGCGCGTATTTTGACCAATCGCACTTATGCCTGTACTTTATGTTGTCAGCAGTCAGGTTCGCCAACCAAAAAACAAAAAATGCTGCGTTGCAGCACCTTTTTTTAATTATTCATATCTGAAAAGAATTTTATTAAAAACACTTAGGTTTCTTTTCCTTTTATACCACAATATTTCTTATGACTTTATATTTATTGTTCATAAATAAATCTATTCTAAAGAAAAAAATACTGTGGTTAAGATAGCACTATTTTATTTTGTTAAGTTGGTGTATAGTAACAGCCAAAAGTTTCTTTATTTTACTAAATGTTTAAATTATATAATATTTACATTTTATAATTATAAATTACTTTGGATAAAAGTAAAAATTGTTTTTTTTCAGGAAAACTAATACCTAACCTTTTAAGATAACTCTTCATTAATGTTCACAAAAACACTCGATATGGGATTTACATGATAATTGTATTCAACTTTTCCAAAAGCTAACATATACTTTTCGGATAGTTAACTATAACTTTTCCGAAAGTTAACTTTAACTTTTACAAAAGTCAACTTTAACTTTTCCAAAAGTTACCCTTAAATTTTTCGAAAGTTAAGTTTAACCTTTTTGAAACTTAACTTTAACTTTTTCGAAAGTTGACTTAAATTCTTATGGGATTAACATGTTAATTGCATTTAACTTTTTCACAATTTAACTTTTCCAAAAGTTAACTTTAACTTTTCCGAATGTTAACTTTAACTTTTCCGAAAGTTAACTATAACTTTTCCGAAAGTTAACTTTAACTTTTACAAAAGTCAACTTTAACTTTTCCAAAAGTTACCCTTAAATTTTTCGAAAGTTAAGTTTAACCTTTTTGAAACTTAACTTTAACTTTTTCGAAAGTTGACTTAAATTCTTATGGGATTAACATGTTAATTGCATTTAACTTTTTCACAATTTAACTTTTCCAAAAGTTAACTTTAACTTTTCCGAATGTTAACTTTAACTTTTCCGAAAGTTAACTTTAACTTTTCCAGAAGTTAACTTTAACTTTTCCAAAAGTTAACTTTAACTTTTCCAAAAGTTAACTTTAACTTTTCCAAAAGTTAACTTTAACTTTTTCGAAAGTTAACTTACATTCTTATGGGATTTACATGTTAATTGCATTTAACTTTTTCACAATTTAACTTTTTCAAAAGTTAACTTTAACTTTTCCGAAAGTTAACTTTAACTTTTCCAAAAGTTAACTTTAACTTTTCCAAAAGTTAACTTTAACTTTTTCGAAAGTTAACTTACATTCTTATGGGATTTACATGTTAATTGCATTTAACTTTTTCACAATTTAACTTTTTCAAAAGTTAACTTTAACTTTTCCGAAAGTTAACTTTAACTTTTCCGAAAGTTAACTTTAACTTTTCCAAAAGTTAACTTTAACTTTTCCAAAAGTTAACTTTAACTTTTTCGAAAGTTAACTCACATTCTTATGGGATTTACATGTTAATTGCATTTAACTTTTTCACAATTTAACTTTTTCAAAAGTTAACTTTAACTTTTCCGAAAGTTAACTTTAACTTTTCCAAAAGTTAACTTTAACTTTTTCGAAAGTTAACTTACATTCTTATGGGATTTACATGTTAATTGCATTTAACTTTTTCACAATTTAACTTTTTCAAAAGTTAACTTTAACTTTTCCGGAAGTTAACTTTAACTTTTCCGAAAGTTAACTTTAGCTTTTCCAAAAGTTAACTTTAACTTTTTCGAAAGAAATCTCTCAACAATTGGATGTTTTGTGATTACTATATAGGTTGAATATATGTTTTCTGAGATCCAAGGAAAAGAGGGGTGAGGTGGAAAGTAACACGTTGTTACTTTTCTCCTCACCCCATGCTTTATTTTTTTAAAAAGCTTGATTACAAAAAAGTGTAAAAATATGTGCCAATTATGTACAAAATGTAGTTAATATTACTTTGTCTTTTTTATATGTTTATAATAAAAATAATTTTAATTAACAGCAGTTTTATATTTGAAATGTTAGCCTTAATTTTAAGTGTTACTTTCCTCCTTCGTGCTGTTACTTTCCATCTCAAGGGTAAGGAGGAAAGTAACAAACAAAGAGCTGATTAAAAAGACCTGCTGTTGACTATCTAATTATTATTTATGTTTCATTACAATTTTATTTAATAGGTGAAGGTCCAAGCTTTCGATTAGTATGATTACAGAACTTATCCGACAAATAGTTTTGATGTTATCATCAAAAAACTGATTTTTGTTACTTTCCTCCTCACCCCTATGCACATACTGGCACTGTACCAGTTTAATGCAAGTAACTAAACGTGATTAAATGTACCTGAACTGATCTATGCCACATTATGTAGAAATGTAGAAAGGTAAATTACATAGGTAATATACGTTAATGAGGAATCGGACAAACATTAAAAAATGTCAGAAATTTTTTAAATTTTGAGAAATGATATTATTTGGTACAACAAAAAAGCATGCAAAATTTGAAAATTTTTTGCTAAATAATTTAGAAGTTAAAAAAATTATTTATTTATCATGGTCTCTTATGAAGAAACGGTAACCAAGGTACTTTGAAAGTAAATTTCTAATAGATATCGATGCCAGATTTTCTCGGGCTAATTGTATTTAAAAGATGAATATTTCAGGTTTAATAAATCAAAAAACTTTGGTCACCATACCGATCATTTAAAAGCAAAAATGTTAAAAATACTAAAAAATTCTCAAGCGCGCTAAATTCAAATTCATTCATATTAAAGTTTTTTCAATTCACTTACAGATTGTCTATTATTATTTATTTATAAATATTTAAATATTATTCCACTTATAAATTTCTGTATAGGCATGCTCAAACGCTGCTACCAGCCTTCGAAAAATAAAACTTAGATATGCCTTGCTGTTACGCTTTTTAGGTTACTTTGAAATTAAAAATAATAACACTTATATTTCACTAAAATAAATCTGATTATTGTATATTACGATACATTTTAGTTTATTAAATATTAAAATACGCTATTTACCATTAAGTTAAAAATAAATATGGAAATAAGTCACCCTGAACTTTTCTAAAAAATGACTTTCACTTTTCCTAAAGTTACCTTGAACTTTTCTGAAATACATGTAAAATTAGGTTATACATATAAAGTTAAGCTTTTTTTTAACGCTTTACGTTATTAGCAGTGACATGGTCGATCTTGCACTAACTTGCCTAAACTTGTTTACCTTCTGTAGAGAAGATTTGAAACTAATTTAGGACATATTGACACGCTTGTACTGTTGACACTGTATATTGCGTCAACGCATATAAGATCACATGGTATAATATAGACCAATCAGCAACGGAGTTAGGAAGGTTTCAAATAGTGGAGGGGTTACATTTAAGAGAAAGGCAAGGGCGGCAATTTCCACTAAGAGTGGAAATTGAGCCACTTCAATCAGAGTGAAAGACGCACTTTAAAAGAGTGAATTTCCACTCTTAAAGAGTGAACTTTCACTCCAATTTGAGTGGAAATTCGCTCCAAAATTTGAGTGAGAGTTCACTTTTTGCTTGGAGTGAAAAAGTCACACTAGAAAAACAAAGTCTTACTTCGTTTACAGCTGAAACCCAAAATAACTGAAAATCAGCCAATTTTTCGGGTTAAAATCAGTTTCAATACATTTTATGGCTGAAATCCAGTCGGATTTGAGTCTCATGTAAACAATACCAGTCCAAAGTGGGCTTAAATCAAAACTTCTTTTTTAGAGTGCACTCTATAAGACTGAGATCTCACTCTTTTAGAGTGGGTTTCTCACTCTTGATTGGAGTGGCTCAATTTCAACTCTTAGTGGAGTAAGAACTCACTCCAAGAAATTTAGAGAGTAGTGCTTCACGATATGTCGATATAATATCGATATCGTCTCCATATCGTCTTTAAAATCAAGACGATATCAAGATGATATTCTAAAAAATATTTTCGTTACCGCAGTCAGAAATCGTACGTTTCGCGGACTTGACTAAAAGTTTTATTGAAGCGTTGACAAAACAATTAGAAATTTGTAATCTTATTAACCTGGCGTTTGGCAGTATGTAGACAAAGATTATCATTTGAAGTATTTTTATTTGTTGCAAAGAAAACAAGTTCTCGACGCTTTATAGAATGTAATGGACAAGTAAACAACAAAATAATTCGCGAGCAAAATTAAGAATATCTCTGAATGCTCCACCGAAGTCCTGGATTCTCGACTTGGTTAACTTTAACTTTTTTGATATATTAATTAAATTATAAGATAAAAATAACAGTCAGTAATTTTTTTAGAAGTTAAATTATAGTATTCAATATAAAATAAAAGTAAATACTTTTTTAAAAAGTTCTTTTTTAATTATATTTATATCATATTTCAATCTAAAGACTAGTAGTAAAAACACGTTGATTTCTAATACTATCAAATTCATATATTCCTAAAAAATGTTTCAAATTAATTACAAAACAGAATTATAATTTTCATAAGAGGACTTCTGAGTGGTGTAAAATATAAATAAAATCAAACTTAATAATCGACGCCTTCTATAGAACTTTTGATTCATTTGCTGTTTTGAGAAACTAATTGCGGAGCGACATTACATTGTTTACAGCACATTCTCTAGTTTGTGATATGTGATGTGCATATAAAAACAATGAGGTGTCAGTTTCAATAGTTTTACTTGCTGGACAGTCTATTTCTTTAGTATTCTGTACATTTAACAAATATTTTTTTAACCATTCCTTTTTTTGCATTACCTTTCACGTAGATAGTTTTTGCTGCTCGTAGTGTTTCTTCAAGAATGATAGGTAGCTTATCCAGTACCGAATTAAGGCAAATTGAGACCCAGGGCACAACAATTTTTTGAGGCCCCCTCCCTCCTTTTTTGTAAAATCAAAGTACAATGTTAAAAACACAAACTTATGTATTATTTTATAATAATTTTATTTTAAAAGGTTAAAACATGAAGTATCAGATACATAAAAAGTAACTTAAATTTAAATATTGCCCATTCTTTTTCGTGACATTTATCAAAAATGGCAGCGGACTGGAAGACAATTTTCATTTTTAAAATAATAAAATTCAATAGAATTATTATATCAGTTATAGCTCTTGATAAATGGAAAATAATCTATATTAATAAAATCAGAGTTTTGTCTGTACATTGCACAGAACTTGGAAATTTGTGTTTATTTTTTCGTTTCAAGTAGTAACAATTCCAAAAATGCTGTTAAAAAATTATGTATGTTTGTTTGTATGTATGTATGTATACGTATGTATGTATGTATGTCCGCAATATTTTGTCCGGGCATCACTTAAAAATGGCTCCACGGAATGAAGTTAAATCTTGCAGTCTGTTAGGTATTCGCGTAACTTAAATTTATAGCCAAACCCTATTAAAAAATATTAAGTTTAACGGAAGTTATAACATTTTTACAAAAAAATCAAAAAACCAAAAAATTTAATATTTTTCATTTTTTTTTTATGTAACACTCTTAAACTCTCTGTACATATAGCTTTTTATTTTGATTTTTATTAATAATTAAATAATAATTTATAGCCAAACCCTACTAAAAAATATTTTTTTTAAACTGAAATTATGTCACTTTTTCAAAAAAATCGAAAAATAAAGAATTATGATATTTATCAAGTTTTGATGGATAACACCAACACTCTTTGTGCTTATCTTTTTTATTTTGATAAAAATACTTAAATTAATTTATATTTCAACATTAAAAATAAAATGGAAAAATAAATTTCAAATTTGAATTTCAAATTTCTACAAAATTCAAAAATTGAGTATTGCATGTGATTTCATCACATTTTAGCAGAATTTTGCAAAACTATTATTCTATAACTGAGATAAATTATAAATTGTTATCGGGATAAAAAAAAATAGAAAAAATTATAATTGTAACGAATTACTTTGAAGCATAATTGAGTGGTATTGTTGAGGTCTTTGCTTAAGATTTTTATGTCGAAAGGATATATTTCAGAATGACAAATTCAAAATGTCAGATACAAATATTTGAGAGTTACTTAATAGTAAAATTAAGAAATACAATATTAAAATATTTAATTCAATTATTTAATGGACACAAATCAATACTTAAATAAAAAATTGTAATTAATTGAATTTAAAATTTAAATTGTGAGATACAACATATTTTTTTAAAAATGTGCATTTTCAGATTTGTTTCTGTTATACAATGTTCCTTAATTGACAAAACTTTAAAAATATTTAAAAAGGGAGATTGAAAAATTTTTCTAACAATCAAAAATATTCTAAATTTTATCATTATCTAATGTATGTACATGACTTCTAATATTTGTAACTAATGTGAAATAAAAATTTTATTAAATAAAATTAATTTCATTTAATTTTAAAGTTGGAATTAAAACAGAATTTCATAATATATATTATAAATACTCTTATGATAAATATAACATAATGTAAACGAAACAATACAAAACTATTAATTTTCGTAAGATTTTTTCTTTTCTGGTTCTTTTTAAGTAAATTATACTTTTGAATATAAATTATCCTTTAATATGAGACTATTCTTAAGAGATTTTTAAATTATTTTTAAAGATGAATGATTGCTTACTTTGACGTGACACATCTCAGAAACAATATCGTAGAAAATAAACAAAAACAGAATAAAATAAAACATTTATGAATTTTATAAATTATTGTAAAGAAGATTTTGAGCAATGTAAAGACAAAACTTGAAATGTATCAGTAGGAACTAAAACCCTTTGAAGACGGGTACAACAGCTAGTTTGTTAATAAACATAGGTTCCAAAATTTGTTTTAAAAAGTTATTTTAAAAAACTGATTTCGTCATATTGACTATAATGCACTGTTTGTCTTCTAGCCAGTCGCTATTTTGAATAATACGCTAGCGGCTAAAATTGTAGAAACCGCTTGCAAAAATGGTATTAAAAACATGTCCGCTTTAAAATGTTGATAATTTTCATTAATAGAAACGGAGATTGAAATTGAGAAAGACAGGTGAATTTTTCGTTTTTTTTCGTATTTTAATTGTTCAAGTTTGGTGGGCTGCATTTTCTAGAAAAGTAATGCGAAAAATTTAAAATTACACGGAGAAAAGTGGATAGAAAAGGCGACTTTAATAGTAAGACTTACTAAACAGCCGTTGTGTAGTTGTGATGTAAAAAGTAAAGTAACGGTTACTTCTAAACCATTCAAAAAGGGTATATATTAGTACTTATAAAATTAATACAGTCCCATTTGTTATTTTTGTCAATAATAAATATAACCTATTCTATGGATTGTATTTACTTTTTGCAGATAAATCTGAATATATAAAAAAGCATTAAATTCTAAAGAAATTATTGTCATGAAATATTTGAATAAAAATTAATTTTCAAACTCTATTTGTAACTTTTAACAATAAATTGAGTAATTAAATAACAAATTTAGGTAAAAAACATTGACCTATTGACAATATTATAAATATAAATAAATAAATCATTAATACGCGCTACTTTACTATTTAATTAATATTAAAGGTAATAATAAAGAATTAATTTTAAAAAAATTTGTAAAAAATATACCTATATATATTTGTAAAATGTATCGAAATTTTTTTTAGAATATCTTCTTGCCAAACGCCAGGTTAATAAGGTTACAAATTTCTAATTGTTTTGTCAACGCTTCAATAAAACTTTTAGTCAAGTCCGCGAAACGTACGATTTCTGACTGCGGTAACGAAAATATTTTTTAGAATATCATCTTGATATCGTCTTGATTTTAAAGACGATATGGAGACGATATCGATATTATATCGACATATCGTGAAGCACTACTCTCTAAATTTCTTGGAGTGAGTTCTTACTCCACTAAGAGTTGAAATTGAGCCACTCCAATCAAGAGTGAGAAACCCACTCTAAAAGAGTGAGATCTCAGTCTTATAGAGTGCACTCTAAAAAAGAAGTTTTGATTTAAGCCCACTTTGGACTGGTATTGTTTACATGAGACTCAAATCGGACTGGATTTCAGCCATAAAATGTATTGAAACTGATTTTAACCCGAAAAATTGGCTGATTTTCAGTTATTTTGGGTTTCAGCTGTAAACGAAGTAAGACTTTGTTTTTCTAGTGTGACTATTTCACTCCAAGCAAAAAGTGAACTCTCACTCAAATTTTGGAGCGAATTTCCACTCAAATTGGAGTGAAAGTTCACTCTTTAAGAGTGGAAATTCACTCTTTTAAAGTGCGTCTTTCACTCTGATTGAAGTGGCTCAATTTCCACTCTTAGTGGAAATTGCCGCCCTTGCCTTTCTCTTAAATGTAACCCCTCCACTATTTGAAACCTTCCTAACTCCGTTGCTGATTGGTCTATATTATACCATGTGATCTTATATGCGTTGACGCAATATACAGTGTCAACAGTACAAGCGTGTCAATATGTCCTAAATTAGTTTCAAATCTTCTCTACAGAAGGTAAACAAGTTTAGGCAAGTTAGTGCAAGATCGACCATGTCACTGCTAATAACGTAAAGCGTTAAAAAAAAGCTTAACTTTATATGTATAACCTAATTTTACATGTATTTCAGAAAAGTTCAAGGTAACTTTAGGAAAAGTGAAAGTCATTTTTTAGAAAAGTTCAGGGTGACTTATTTCCATATTTATTTTTAACTTAATGGTAAATAGCGTATTTTAATATTTAATAAACTAAAATGTATCGTAATATACAATAATCAGATTTATTTTAGTGAAATATAAGTGTTATTATTTTTAATTTCAAAGTAACCTAAAAAGCGTAACAGCAAGGCATATCTAAGTTTTATTTTTCGAAGGCTGGTAGCAGCGTTTGAGCATGCCTATACAGAAATTTATAAGTGGAATAATATTTAAATATTTATAAATAAATAATAATAGACAATCTGTAAGTGAATTGAAAAAACTTTAATATGAATGAATTTGAATTTAGCGCGCTTGAGAATTTTTTAGTATTTTTAACATTTTTGCTTTTAAATGATCGGTATGGTGACCAAAGTTTTTTGATTTATTAAACCTGAAATATTCATCTTTTAAATACAATTAGCCCGAGAAAATCTGGCATCGATATCTATTAGAAATTTACTTTCAAAGTACCTTGGTTACCGTTTCTTCATAAGAGACCATGATAAATAAATAATTTTTTTAACTTCTAAATTATTTAGCAAAAAATTTTCAAATTTTGCATGCTTTTTTGTTGTACCAAATAATATCATTTCTCAAAATTTAAAAAATTTCTGACATTTTTTAATGTTTGTCCGATTCCTCATTAACGTATATTACCTATGTAATTTACCTTTCTACATTTCTACATAATGTGGCATAGATCAGTTCAGGTACATTTAATCACGTTTAGTTACTTGCATTAAACTGGTACAGTGCCAGTATGTGCATAGGGGTGAGGAGGAAAGTAACAAAAATCAGTTTTTTGATGATAACATCAAAACTATTTGTCGGATAAGTTCTGTAATCATACTAATCGAAAGCTTGGACCTTCACCTATTAAATAAAATTGTAATGAAACATAAATAATAATTAGATAGTCAACAGCAGGTCTTTTTAATCAGCTCTTTGTTTGTTACTTTCCTCCTTACCCTTGAGATGGAAAGTAACAGCACGAAGGAGGAAAGTAACACTTAAAATTAAGGCTAACATTTCAAATATAAAACTGCTGTTAATTAAAATTATTTTTATTATAAACATATAAAAAAGACAAAGTAATATTAACTACATTTTGTACATAATTGGCACATATTTTTACACTTTTTTGTAATCAAGCTTTTTAAAAAAATAAAGCATAGGGTGAGGAGAAAAGTAACAACGTGTTACTTTCCACCTCACCCCTCTTTTCCTTGGATCTCAGAAAACAAGTTTAAATTACACAAAAGTATTTTATATTTTTTAATTATACACAAGTACAACCTAAAGGTAGATAATTAAGCTTCAAAATTATGAAAAGCACGAAATATCTATAAAATCAAAGAAATATGATATTTTAAAAATTTAGGCAAAAACTTACTTTTATCGTAATTTTTGCACAACATGTCAATATCAGACATACGGTTCCCAAACCAGCTCGCGCATGATATGGGGAAGGTAGAGGGGGTAAAACTGAACAAAAAATTACTTTTGGGACCATGTCTCTTCGCTGATTGGTTTAGAAGTTATAAGCGTTGTTACTTTCCACCTCTGTTACTTTCCTCCTCGGTCTCCCCTACTCTTTTTTTTTCAACAGTATGATGTACTGGCCCTGTACTTGGATTATAATCTTACTATGTACTCAAATTTCCAAATTATTTTTCAAGATGCTAGATTAGTACGACTTTGGTATGACTCCATATTTATTTAGTACGCGTACTAACTAAAAATCTTAAAGTTTCTATGAATTACATACAAGTGTAATACTAGTACAATACAAGTACGTCATACAAATGTAATAAAAAGGTACATACATACTGGCACTATACCAGTTTAGAATCAGTACTTGAAAAATCAGTATCATTATACTCGTATAGTAGTAGTATAATGCAATGGTACGTATTGTACGCTGGTTATCTGGATAGATATACATTATACATACATTTGACATATAAATTGCCTAGCTTTCTACGTTTTCTACGTATATTACGTGAGAAATGCGCATTCCAAAGAAATTACAAACTGATAAAGGTAAAGAATTTTACAATTCGCAATTTGAAGAATTAATGAGAATTTATAAAATCAACCTATATTCAACCTATATAGTAATCACAAAGCATCCAATTGTTTAGAGATTTCTTTCGAAAAAGTTAAAGTTAACTTTTGGAAAAGTTAAAGTTAACTTTCGGAAAAGTTAAAGTTAAATTTTAAAAAAGTTAAAGTTAACTTTCAGAAAAGTTAAAGTTAACTTTTGAAAAAGTTAAATTGTGAAAAAGTTAAATGCAATTAACATGTAAATCCCATAAGAATGTAAGTTAACTTTCGAAAAAGTTAAAGTTAACTTTTGGAAAAGTTAAAGTTAACTTTTGGAAAAGTTAAAGTTAACTTTCGGAAAAGTTAAAGTTAACTTTTGAAAAAGTTAAATTGTGAAAAAGTTAAATGCAATTAACATGTAAATCCCATAAGAATGTAAGTTAACTTTCGAAAAAGTTAAAGTTAACTTTTGGAAAAGTTAAAGTTAACTTTTGGAAAAGTTAAAGTTAACTTTTGGAAAAGTTAAAGTTAACTTTTGGAAAAGTTAAAGTTAACTTCTGGAAAAGTTAAATTGTAAAAAAGTTAAATGCAATTAACATGTAAATCCCATAAGAATGTAAGTTAACTTTTGAAAAAGTTAAAGTTAACTTTCGAAAAAGTTAAAGTTAACTTTCGGAAAAGTTAAAGTTAACATTCGGAAAAGTTAAAGTTAACTTTTGGAAAAGTTAAATTGTGAAAAAGTTAAATGCAATTAACATGTTAATCCCATAAGAATTTCAGTCAACTTTCGAAAAAGTTAAAGTTAAGTTTCAAAAAGGTTAAACTTAACTTTCGAAAAATTTAACGGTAACTTTTGGAAAAGTTAAAGTTGACTTTTGTAAAAGTTAAAGTTAACTTTCAGAAAAGTTATAGTTAACTATCCGAAAAGTATATGTTAGCTTTTGGAAAAGTTGAATACAATTATCATGTAAATCCCATATCGAGTGTTTTTGTGAACATTAATGAAGAGTTATCTTAAAAGGTTAGGTATTAGTTTTCCTGAAAAAAAACAATTTTTACTTTTATCCAAAGTAATTTATAATTATAAAATATAAATATTATATAATTTAAACATTTAGTAAAATAAAGAAACTTTTGGCTGTTACTATACACCAACTTAACAAAATAAAATAGTGCTATCTTAACCACAGTATTTTTTTCTTTAGAATAGATTTATTTATGAACAATAAATATAAAGTCATAAGAAATATTGTGGTATAAAAGGAAAAGAAACCTAAGTGTTTTTAATAAAATTCTTTTCAGATATGAATAATTAAAAAAAGGTGCTGCAACGCAGAATTTTTTGTTTTTTGGTTGGCGAACCTGACTGCTGACAACATAAAGTACAGGCATAAGTGCGATTGGTCAAAATACGCGCGTTGATTAGAAATGCTTTTAATAAATTAATTTTAGACATATTTAAAAAATGTATTTATACTTTATTTGTATAAAATATATTTCATGAAGTTTATTTTTTCTTAAAATAAAATTATTTAATCATAATAAATATGTTAAAAGATAGTAATATATTTCTAAAAATTTCAAATAAGGCGCGAATTATGAAAGCATGCGTACTTGCTTTTGACATTATAGCTCCAGGACGTATGTAAACAAATATGATGGCCGGATCTTTTAGGTTATGTCTAAAAGGTCAGCTTTGTACGCTTTATAATACCGATAATATCATTATATTATTACACTTATCATTATTTACAGCATATTTGATAATTCTTTTTTAATATAATTGTTGATATGAAATTTAGAAGATATAGACTGCTCAGCGCTTAGGAATGTTAAAAACGACTCATTGTTAATTACATGTACAATCCATTGTATGTGATTCGATAAATGAGCTGTAAAGAATGTAGTAGCTCTTCGAAATTGTTTTCTAAATTTATATATTGAAACTGTAGAATGTATTCTAGGTGTTATTCAAATAAACCCTACTACTATCAATGTGTTTTTACTACTTTACCTAATCCTTTACTTTCTAATAAGAAATTTATAAGTGAAATATTTATTTATCGGACCGAATATTTTCATCATAATACGTTAAAATTTACTATATGTTACGCAAAGCGATTTATTTTCATAGTGTCACAATACAAAATACAATTAAATTTTTACAGTTCCAATGCATTTTCTGTTGGTGGAGAGTAAATTATGTATTTTACAACTGTAAAATTTAGTACATTTGTACTGAAAGGAGAAGGTAAATTTTAAAACGATGTGACAATTGCATCCTCCTCCCCTTGACCCTTTCTATTTCCTGCGTCATTAACAGAGATAGAGGAAGAGAATACAAGTACGTCATACAAATGTAATAAAAAGGTACATACATACTGGCACTATTATGGCCTATTTACACCTTCCAAAAAAAAAAAAAATTTTTGCATGAGAGTAAAGAGTTTAGATACACAGTCTGTCCTCTTCCCTCCAATGCGAAAAAAAATGTTTTTTTCGAAGGTGTAAACAGGCCATTAGAGTTTAGAATCAGTACTTCAAAAATCAGTATCATTATACTCGTATATAGTAGTAGTATAATGCAATGGTACGTATTGTACGCTGGTTATCTGGGTAGATATACATTATACATTTGACATTTAAATTACCTAGCTTTCTACGTTTTCTACGTATATTACGTGGGAAATGCGCATTCTAAAGAAATTACAAACTGATAAAGGTAAAGAATTTTACAATTCGCAATTTGAAGAATTAATGAGAATTTATAAGATCAACCTATATTCAACCTATATAGTAATCTCAAAGCATCCAATTGTTTAGAGATTTCTTTCGAATAAGTTAAAGTTAACTTTTGGAAAAGTTAAAGTTAACTTTAGGAAAAGTTAAAGTTAACTTTCGGAAAAGTTAAAGTTAACTTTCGGAAAAGTTAAAGTTAACTTTTGGAAAAGTTAAAGTTAACTTTTGGAAAAGTTAAAGTTAACTTTTGGAAAAGTTAAAGTTAACTTTTGGAAAAGTTAAAGTTAACTTTTGAAAAAGTTAAATTGTGAAAAAGTTAAATGCAATTAACATGTAGATCCCATAAGAATGTAAGTTAACTTTCGAAAAAGTTAAAGTTAACTTTTGGAAAAGTTAAAGTTAACTTTTGAAAAAGTTAACTTTTGGAAAAGTTAAAGTTAACTTTTGAAAAAGTTAAATTGTGAAAAAGCTAAATGCAATTAACATGTAAATCCCATATCGAGTGTTTTTGTGAACATTAATAAAGAGTTATCTTAAAAGGTTAGGTATTAGTTTTCCTGAAAAAAAAACAATTTTTATTTTATCCAAAGTAATTTATAATTATAAAATATAAATATTATATAATTTAAACATTTAGTAAAATAAAAAAACTTTTGGCTGTTACTATACACCAACTTAACAAAATAAAATAGTGCTATCTTAACCACAGTATTTTTTTCTTTAGAATAGATTTTTTTATAAACAATAAATATAAAGTCATAAGAAATATTGTAATATAAAAGGAAAAGAAACCTAAGTGTTTTTAAAAAATTCTTTTCGGATATGAATAATTAAAAAAAGGTGCTGCAACGCAGCATTTTTTGTTTTTTGGTTGGCGAACCTGACTGCTGACAACATAAAGTACAGGCATAAGTGCGATTGGTCAAAATACACACGTTGATTAGAAATGCTTTTAATAAATTAATTTTAAACATATTTAAAAAATGTATTTATACTTTCTTTATATAAAATATATTTCATGAAGTTTATTTTTTCTTAAAGTAAAATTATTTAATCATAATAAATATGTTAAAAGATAGTAATAATGTGACGCGTTCTGAAGAAAGGGACCTAAGAAGTAAAAAATCGATTTTCGGTTTATTGATGTTTTAATTTAATCAAAGGTTCCTTTTTCATTATCTAAAGTCAGAAAAGGTTTTTATTTAATAATTTTCAAGTTATAACAATTCAAATCTCTCGATTTGTACAGATTACCATGCACGCTCGACTTTTGTTTTCGCTCTCCTGTAAAATAACCAATTTTCTTCTTAGGTCTCTTTCTTCAATTTCTAAAAATTTCAAATAACGCGCGCATTAAGAAAGCATGCGTACTTGCGTTTGACATTATAGCTCCAGGACGTATGTAAACAAATATGATGGCCGGATCTTTTAGGTTATGTCTAAAAGGTCAGCTTTGTACGCTTTATAATACCGATAATATCATTATATTATTACACTTATCATTATTTACAGCATATTTGATAATTCTTTTTTAATATAATTGTTGATATGAAATTTATAAGATATAGACTGCTCAGCGCTTAGGAATGTTAAAAAAGACTTATTGTTAGTATTACATGTACAATCCATTGTATGTGATTCGATACAATACAAAATACAATTAAATTTTTTACAGTTCCAATGCATTTTCTGTTGGTGGAGAGTAAATTACGTATTTTACAACTGTAAAATTTAGTACATTTTTACTGAAAGGAGAAGGTGAATTTTAAAACGATGTGGCAATTTCATCCTCCTCTCCTTGTTCCTTTCTATTTCATGCGTCAGTAACAGCGATAGTGGAAGAGAAAAATAGCAAAACTCTTTGGCTGAAGCCAAAAGCACAACGAATACGGTTATGGGAGCGGGGCATGAGATAATAAAGGACAGAGACTGTTTCTGTCTTTTTCTGTCTCATGCTCTGGTCCCGTAACCGTATTTTTATCTGCTTAGGCCTTTAGGGGGATCGTTGACCTTTCTTTTTTAAGCTAGACCGAAAATACATCGCTTGAGTATCCGTTCACATTGGCCACGCGCATCTCGTTTGCGCACCATACGTCAAATCAGGCTTAACGTGACCCACCCCCCTAATCTACCTGCTAATCTTGGTATTTTGAAAATTTAAGTCCCAATACATTTTGGGTTTGGTAGGTGGGTGGTGTTGGGAATAGAGTAGTTTCTGTCAAAACATATACTAAGTGGGTGGCGGGTTTGTGGGTGGGGGGGGGGGGTGTTAGGCATATGATACATACATTGAAAACATATACTAGGTGGACAGTGGGTGGTAGTACCAAAGACATGTAACTTATTTCTAAGATAAAAGTTAACAACAATTTATGGTTTATGCAAATTCTACAGATGGATGAGGTCATAAACACATGCAATTAGTCCTAAGGTAAAAGTTAACAACAATACACAGTTTATGCAAATTAGAAAGGTTAAGATTTTAAGTTAAACTTAGTGCGATTCGATTGCAGCGCCGTCTATGGAGAAATCCCCCGCTTGAAAAACCTAAAGTAGAGGTAACTTTTAAATTCCCGCGCAAAAGTAAGGGTAAAAATTTAAAATGACGTAGGAGAATCCCCAAGAGAATGCCGACATATGGTAATACCGACTAAGGGTAACCGATTTCGGAAATCTACCTTACCGTCGAGCAAGCAAGTTATCTGCATTACCGACCGACGGTAATTTATCAACAAAACCGCTAAAAATCCACTGCAGGTAACTGACTAGGGCGCCACCTGGTGGCGAAAATCGGAACTGTGCGCTGGTTCTCTCATAGCTATACTACTAATCAAGCTTTTTTTATCTATTTAATATTCGTTCCATAGCTATGACGTTAAAAAGCATCGTTTTTAAAAAAAATTCCAATCAATAGTTCAATATTTCATCATTAAAATATGAAATAAACATATAAAATCACATAGTTATAAAAAAGGAGGATGTTTATAAAAATAAAGCATGGAAAGTAACACGTTGTTACTTTTCTCCTCACCCCTCTTTTCCTTGCATTTCAAAAAACAAGTTTAAATTACACAAAAGAATTTTATATTTTTTAATTATACACAAGTACAACCTAAAGGTAGATAATTAAGCTTCAAAATTACGAAAAGCACGAAATATTTATAAAATCAAAGAAATATGATATTTTGAAAATTTACACTGAAAAACTTTAGTGATCAATATTTAGTAAACGACTATTAATGTGGGGAAAAAATGGCGTAACTGGAAAAATTTAGTAGTCAGGCGATCAAAATGGTTGCGCACACTAGCAAGTAAAGCGTGTAGTTGTGAGTGGTGGGGGAACGGAGGTTTGATCGCCTGACTACTAAATTTTTCCAGTTACGCCATTTTTTCCCCACATTAATAATTGTTTTCTAAAAACTGAACGTCTCTTACTAAATATTGATCACTAAAGTTTTTCAGTGTAGGCAAAAACTTACTTTTATCGTAATTTTTGCACAACATGTCAATATCAGACATACGGTTACCAAACCAGCTCGCGCATGATATAGGGAAGGTAGAGGGGGTAAAACTGGACAAAAAATTACTTTGGGACCATGTCTCTTCGCTGATTGGTTTAGAAGTTATAAGCGTTGTTACTTTCCACCTCTGTTACTTTCCTCCTCGGTCTCCCCTATTTTTTTTTCAACAGTATGATGTACTGGCCCTGTACACTGAGAAAAATGATATTAGTAGATATTAAAACTTAACATCCAGATATTAAAACTGAGTATTTAGATATTCAAACTTAATATTCAGATATTAAAATTAATATTTTTTAATATCCAGGATAGTAAGTTTGACTATACATTTCTCTCAGTGTACTTGCATTATAATCTTACTATGTACTCAAATTTTCAAATTATTTTTCAAGATGATAGATTAGTACGACTTTGGTATGACTCCATATTTATTTAGTACGCGTACTAACTGAAAATCTTAAAGTTTTTATGAATTACATACAAGTGTAAGACTAGTACGATACAAGTACGTCATACAAATGTAATAAAAAGGTACATACATACTGGCACTATTATGGCCTATTTACACCTTCCAAAAAAAAAAAAAATTTTTGCATGAGAGTAAAGAGTTCAGATACACAGTCTGTCCTCTTCCCTCCAATGCGAAAAAAAATTTTTTTTTCGAAGGTGTAAACAGGCCATTAGAGTTTAGAATCAGTACTTCAAAAATCAGTATCATTATACTCGTATATAGTAGTAGTATAATGCAATGGTACGTATTGTACGCTGGTTATCTGGGTAGATATACATTATACATTTGACATTTAAATTACCTAGCTTTCTACGTTTTCTACGTATATTACATGGGAAATGCGCATTCCAAAGAAATTACAAACTGATAAAGGTAAAGAATTTTACAATTCGCAATTTGAAGAATTAATGAGAATTTATAAGATCAACCTATATTCAACCTATATAGTAATCTCAAAGCATCCAATTGTTTAGAGATTTCTTTCGAATAAGTTAAAGTTAACTTTTGGAAAAGTTAAAGTTAACTTTAGGAAAAGTTAAAGTTAACTTTCGGAAAAGTTAAAGTTAACTTTCGGAAAAGTTAAAGTTAACTTTTGGAAAAGTTAAAGTTAACTTTTGGAAAAGTTAAAGTTAACTTTTGGAAAAGTTAAAGTTAACTTTTGGAAAAGTTAAAGTTAACTTTTGAAAAAGTTAAATTGTGAAAAAGTTAAATGCAATTAACATGTAGATCCCATAAGAATGTAAGTTAACTTTCGAAAAAGTTAAAGTTAACTTTTGGAAAAGTTAAAGTTAACTTTTGAAAAAGTTAAATTGTGAAAAAGCTAAATGCAATTAACATGTAAATCCCATATCGAGTGTTTTTGTGAACATTAAAAAAAAGTTATCTTAAAAGGTTAGGTATTAATTTTCCTGAAAAAAAAAACAATTTTTATTTTATCTAAAGTAATTTATAATTATAAAATATAAATATTATATAATTTAAACATTTAGTAAAATAAAAAAACTTTTGGCTGTTACTATACACCAACTTAACAAAATAAAATAGTGCTATCTTAACCACAGTATTTTTTTCTTTAGAATAGATTTTTTTATAAACAATAAATATAAAGTCATAAGAAATATTGTAATATAAAAGGAAAAGAAACCTAAGTGTTTTTAAAAAATTCTTTTCGGATATGAATAATTAAAAAAAGGTGCTGCAACGCAGCATTTTTTGTTTTTTGGTTGGCGAACCTGACTGCTGACAACATAAAGTACAGGCATAAGTGCGATTGGTCAAAATACACACGTTGATTAGAAATGCTTTTAATAAATTACCCAAGCAGCACGTAATATTACATGAATATCACAGTGACATCATATTGTAATATTCGTAATATTACGGGGTGATATTACTGTGATATTGACGTGATATTGAAATGTCCGCCTCAAGGTAATATTACAAGTAATATTACAGTAATATTACAAAGATTTATTTATTTAAATATTTATTTTACATTAAATAAAATATTTTAAAAAAATCCGGCTCACACGGGGTTCGAACACGCAACGTTCGACACGACGTGAATACGCCTTGTACCTCTCGGCCATCTAGCTCTTGGAATATAGTTCAGAAAGTGTTCTTCATATTGTACCAAAGAGAATTTAAGGTACTACATGAAGAACATTTTCTGAAATACATTC